>PVJH01011901.1:0-66790 GCA_004026705.1 Nesogale talazaci | reverse complement strand
CCTACACGTGTCAGGAACGGGCCCTGGCAGTGGGTTACCCTGGACAACTGCCATCACTGTGTGACTTGGACAGAGGAGAACTGCCCCAGCGGCTTTCCTAAGCTGAACCTGGCCAGGCTTTCCAGGGCCTGGTCTGTGGCCGTTCTCAGCAGGGCTGCTCTGAGATCACAGGCCAGTTCTGACAACTGCCTATTTTGCTTTGACCTTGTGGCCAATTCCTGCTGGAACTCTTTCCTGGGGTTCCAGTGCCACCTTCAACTACCACTGCCATTCATCTCTCTGTCAGAAGACGTCTCTGGGCACAACCAAGAGGATTTCCAAAGGAAACAACATAGCTATAGGACAGGCGAAAAAAATCACTCTGCTCTATATGGAAATGTGAAGCATGTGTTCTTTATGGAAGAATGTCCACAGAGTTCAGCACCTTTTCTGAAATTATAGTTATTACAAGAGGCTTAATTTTATTCACCAGTTATTCCTTAAGTACTTCTTACATGCCAAAGTGCATGTAATAAACTGAAGTAGCTAGACATATAAACACCAAATCAAGGTGGTCCTATCATACATTAAAAAGTCATGAGTATCATATTTAATGGAATAAATTCTCCACTGGCATATAGAATCTCAAGGGATGCTTGCTAATTTAGATACCTTCTGACTCATATAAAAATTTTACTAATAAGTAAAATTAATAGTGATAAGACAGATGATGATGTTGGTGGTAAGCAAGACACAAATGATGGAGGAGACAGGAGATAATTCTAAGTTCTTTAGGGATATATTACTTAATTTCACCACAGAGGCCCAAGAGTGGAGAGTATTACCGATAATAATCATTTGGAAGCTAAGCTAAGGATTGGGTTAACTAGGATATGTGATAATTCGCTGCCCCGGGCTCAATGTTAACTCTTAAGGACCCTATAGGACAGGCTGAACTGCCCCTGTGAGCTTCCAGGCTGTAACTCTTTACAGAGCAGAAAGCCCCGTGTGTCTCCTGCAGAGCAGCCAATGGTTCAGAACTGCTCTCCTTGCAGGTAGCAGCCCCGTGAGACACCACGAAGCCACCAGTGACGTGGTGGCTAAACTGCAACTATATTCTTTAGGTGGGACAGGAGGGCAGAGGATAGAACAGCTGTGTTATTAGTATTTTGAGACTTACTGTATACTCAAATTCAAACAGAAATAAATGCTTTAGGGGTGTCAAGGGTCGAAGGAATATGAGATACCAGAACTGGTTCTTCCTATTATATTTGGTCTTGTTAGGCCTCCTTTTAGAATCAAGGCTGTTTGATAAGGCTATTACCATGACCCCCCCTCCCAAAAGTTAATTACTTACCTGTCTTATAAAGAAGTCTCCATGGATTAGAGAAACAATTCCAAAGTTTGTATACTTAAAAATATGATCCATCAACCACATCATTTGAACAACCACCTAGAAGAGTTAAAGGAAAGAAATAATTAAATGTTGGTTGGAAAAAATCTGACTAGAGTTTAGCCAAGGTTCCATGTTTTAAGTATAATCACCCAAACATAATCTTAATCTAAATACCTTAAACCTAATGTTACCATCCAAAAGATGATGAAAAATAAAATTAAAAAGTTAACTGAATTTTTTCCATGAAGCTTTTTGTGGCAGTCAAGTATTCAAGATGTCAATTTCAGATTGAGATGTAGGGGTGAAGTCTAGCCTGTTAATCTGGAGACAGCCATTGAGTAACCAATGAGGCCTCTGTGTGGGCATGGCTTTCTCCTGAGACTTCTGGGAAATCTTGCAGTATTTCCCCGGTAGAGATGAGAAGCCATCTCCCCAGTTCTTGGGAGTCAGTCTCCAAGATGACGAACTACGGACAAGACAAGATGGCAGTGTCTGAGGAGCTGGAGGAGCCGGAGGAGAAGCCACAAGGCTTTACCCTGATGGAACCAGACCTCTGAAGCTGGAGAAGCTATGTGGAGATCCCAGCCAGTGCTGAGTTGCTTCTACCACCACTGGATACTATTGATGGACCCTGAGCCCTGGAAGCGAGGAGCCATGGGGAGATCCCCACCAGTGCCGGGACTCTGCACCCACTAACCTGTGACTTCATGAGTTGGAAGAAGGGTTTATAGACTGGTATCGGGCATATGGTCTAAATATTGGACTTATGACTTTGAACTGAACTGGGTTGGGATGCTTTCTCAATGTCCCATTCCTCTTGTATATTAAAACCTTACCCTTATATCCATATACGTGTCTATAAATTTGTTTCTCTAGTCTACCAAGATTTACACACTTTTGAAGCCCTCTCAAATTTCTATGAATAGTTACTAGAGGAATCTACCTAAAAACTATCTGGTAATTCTTATATAATTTCTAAAATGAGTTTGAAAAAATACAATAAAATAGTTAAAATGATAAAATGAGGGCCATATGCTTACCTTAATAACTACTAAAACTTTTTCTTTTCATTGTTATATTTAACCTAAATGCCTAGGATTAGGTCTAAAATAAAAAAAAATATTCAATTGGTCAATTCATAAATCCTATTACATGTTTCAGCATATTGGCTTGTTTATTCAAAGATCATATTCTTTGCCAGCATAAAACTATTTAGAGTCTGAATTCTTAAATGTAAATAGACTAATCCACTGCAAGTAAGTGCTAATACCCCTAATGAGAGCAGGCAATGTTATTTCTAGCAAACTTCAGAATTGAAAGTAACTGTAAACTGGGGTCTAATTAATGGATTGGTTAATTGTTCTTCCCTGCTGAGGAAATAGCACTCCTTGTTCGGAGCCTTAAGTAAAGATAAAGCTATCACCTCAGTCAAGCATGCAATAGACGTCTCCTGCAGCTCCCAAAGCAACAATGAACATAAGCATCATCTCTAAGAATTAAAACGTGAGAACTTATGTCAACAAATTCATGGAAAAACAGAACTAAGATAACAGAATTTTTCTATGAACTTCTCAAAGCTCTTTTGTATAAGGAAAAAGCTAAGTGTTGACACTTTTAAAATTAAATGACAGTGTGTGTTCGGTAAAGAATGCGTTTACCAGGCAGTCTACCCGGGAGGAAATGACCCCACCCTTTAATTTTTCAACCGTTTTGCTTTGCGATCACTTTATTACAATAAAATGAGACTTGAACTTTAAGGAATTTGCAAAAAGTATCCTAGAAAACAAACAAAAAGCGAATGTCAACCTGTACCAAACTGCAGCTCTTTACACAGTACAAAGTTCAGCTGCCATTTAGTGACCTCTGTTTAAAATGCCAACACGCAAGCAACTTGTCTTAGTCTAACTTGAAGATCCGTTGGTGGAGGACTGGCCTCCTTCGCTAGAAGAATCTTCTAAAACAAGTCAGACTCTCAGAGCCAAACTATCTTGTTGAGATTCCTGTGGGAATCTGAAATTTATTTGTACAAATGTCCTCTTCAATTTATCTAGAAGGAATGTGTAGTAATGTTAACACATGTTATTAAACAGCTAATAAAGTTCTCTTGACAGGAAAAAAAATTCTTAGCTTCCCCTTCAGTTGCCAAAAATGCATTATGAATTGCATAAAGACATGCAAGACTCTTTGATTTACCGAACTTACTAAAAAAGGGCCCAACATGTTAATAATTTGTTTCACAGTCTTCAAAGAATGGGTATCAACAAATGGCGATAAACTTTGTCTATAATAGGCCTGTCTCTCAGAATGTAGCCAAATATTTTGGTGTATTTCCAGAAGGTATTTCTAAAAGATAATTTCTGGTCCACACAATAATTCATTATGTGGATATTTGGCTATCTAGAGACTCCATTTTGCCTTTTGAAATTATGGTAAGACCAAGGGTTCTTCATCAGGTATGTGGGTGGCAGCTGAGAATATAATACACCCAGCAATGGCCAGGACATGCCATGCAATAGTAGAGGGACTCTACCAAAATGTCAGCCAATCTCCCTTGAAGGATCATTAGTGGGTGCGCTACGAAGTCTCCTGGATTCATAAGGTATATTACCATTTAACTATTATTATTTTTTATTTGGGGGGGCATCACTGCCCTCTGGTGGTGGGAGTAGGAGGCCCAGCCTTTGCTCCTGTGGAGCTGCTGCTGGATTTGAACCTCCATCCCAGTGAGTCGCAGTCCCGCATACAACCACTACGCCACCGGAGCTCAGCCCTAACTATTATCATTTTTTAAAACTTTTTAACTGGCCTCAAACCTAGCATTATATAGTATGCCACATACAAACAAACATGTGAAAGTTGGACATCGGACAAGGAAAACCAAAAAAGCAAGGTCATATTTGAATTATGGTGCTGGTGGAGAATATTGAATAGTACCAGGGACTGCCAAATGAAGTTCAACCGGAATGCTCCTTAGATGCATGGATGGTGAGACTTCTCAGGTACTTTGTACTTGTCATCAGTCAAGAGAACCAATCCCCGGAGAAGGACATGGTGTTTGGTAAAGCAGAAGGGTGGTGACAAAGAGGAAGATCCTCAAGAGCATGGATTGATAAAGTCCCTGCAACACTGGGCGACTGTGAGGTTGGTGCAGGACTAGTTGGTGTTCGGGCTTCTCTTGCACATATAGTTGTTAAAGAGTTGGAACTGACTGTACTAATATCAACAACTTGTAACTATCACCTACTATTGCCCTGTACTTAATGAGGGGTGGGGTAAGAGATTACAATACATTATTACTGTATTTCTCTAGGATAGCTTTAAGATAGAAGGCAGTACATTCTTTTAGTTTATTCAGAAACATCAGAGCCTTGTAAAAAATTCTGACATTATTTTACAGCACCTAAGTTTTTCAGATGTCTTGAGGTGACAGAGTATGAGAAAAACTAGTGGTGGTGAGTTAACCAATCTGTGCATATCTTTTTGCTGTAATTTAGAAAAGTATGGAACTGAGCCCTGGTGGCATAGTAGTTGAGTGCGGGACTGTGGCCCATTGGCTTGGCAGTTCAAATCGAGCAGCAGCTCTCCAGGAGCAAGGCTTGGTAACTCCCACAACCACCAGAGGGAAGTGATGCCCCCCAAAACAAACAAACAAACAAAGCATCTTGTATATGGAATCATTAATCCATCTCTGAGCAGAAAACATCAAGATTGGTTGGGCTGGTGGCAGAAGGACAGTAGGACATGCAAGAGGAAGAGAGTGTGCAATGGCACTTAGAGTCTATAATGGCATTTTGATGATAACTCTTGATCTATGTTTGTGTCTCTTGGCTATACTACAGAAATATGCTAAATTCAGTGGAAACACCTTGCTAATATTTTGAATCAGATAATCCTCTGATAAACATTACACTTAGCATCTTCTTGCTTCATGTTTCATTTTAAATGAAGCATTAAAAGAAGGTATTTAAATTTTAACTGCCTACATCCTTATTTAGAAGCCTGTTAGCATTTTTGTCATTGAAGAATTTTTTTCTCCCCTTTAAAGGATTTTTCTTGTTTTTTTTCTGATTGAGTCAGCATATTGTATTCTTGCTTGTCAAAATACTCATGGCTTTGGGACTCTGAATTGGTCAATATTCATGCTGTGTGAAAATGAAAAACAAAACACAAATCCATGCTGTGTGATGACCTCAGCCACCTACAATTGTGTGCTCTATCCTTTGTACACGTGCACAGGCTGTAGAAAGACATGTCACACTGTAACTATCAACTAATCAAAAATACTTTGGATGCCTTTTGTGTTCTTTGCTTTTGGCTCTTTGTTTCAGTTTTCTATTGTGCACAAAAAAAGCTTAACGAGGAAAAAAAGTTACTACATCCCGATTGCCTCTAGAATAAAGAGAGTGCTGACATTTCAAAAATAAATAAATCTCATCAATCTGAAAATAAAGACTTTTTTCCTGAACAGAAAACTTAATCTGGACAAAGTAGCTCAAATCATCTTACAAAAGCAAACAGACCAATCTTTCTTTTATCCACGTGATTAGTAAATTTCAAATAACCTAAAATTCAAGGTAGTACAGCTACTATCTATTCCCATATGAAGTTAAAGATACAGTTAGAAATATTTTTACTGATAATCATTTTATGTAAGCCCCAGAATAATGAATATAAATGAAACTATGTTAATAGTAAAAGTGTTGACCAACTGGGTTTCTTCCTGAACAAGAGAAACAAACTGTTTTTTATACTATTTTAAACATTAAATTAGACAAGTTTAATGTAAATACAAATATATCTACACAGTTATACTCTTTATAATCAAGATTCTTAGTATAAAAGAGGAATGAGGTTACTCCTCATTCTGGTAAGATCCTGTCTCTGTTATTCAGACGGTTCAATAGCAAAGCTGCTGAGTGGATCCCAACTCCCACTGGCCCCCAGGACACACAGAGTAGCTGGCAGGGTTGCCCAGGCTGTGGACCTTAGGAACGCAGTCTGCCTCACCTTCCCCCAGGTCCTAACTGCCACCCTTTGGATTTTTGCAATCCAAGTTGACCCACTTGCCACCCGAATTTCTCCCCAATAATCAAAGCAATTTTCCTTTCATCTCACTTCACTTTCTGGCCCTACCTGACCTACTACATGGAAGTTCCTGAGGTTTCTAAAGTCTAAACACAATACCTAGGCTTATTGCTACCTCTTGTGATTTTGCAAAGGTTGTTTCACTGAGGAAGAAGGTCCTTGCTTTGCCACTTTAACAAGATCCAAATCACAAGGCATTCTGTGTTGATCAAGTCCATGTTAAGCTCACTTTACAACGAATCTCTCTCACTTTGCCATAAGTGTGATTTGTGACACTCTCCCTCCACGTACATATGCTCCTTAGAGAACGCTGGTGCCTCATATTTCTTACATTCATTGACCGTGAATATTTTAAGCACTTAGTAAGATCTATTGATTTGTCTTTACTAATAGTTCAAAGGTTAATTCCATTCATTTTGTACTCTTCCTAGTGTTTTGTTGTCTACAAAGATAATCTGTTTAACTTTTCTTAAGGTAGCAATGCCAAAGACTGAATTCTTTTTAAATCTACTCAATTTACACATATACGTAAGCTATCAATATAAACAACATCATATCAACAGTTCAATCTGAATAACACTGGCTAACATGAGCCTCAAGTGTCCTCTTTTAATTAACTTTACAAAATAAAATGTGAAAACGCAGTTACCTTCTTTACTTCTGGCTGGACTCAGTAACTAGGCAGCACTCACTGTGTTTGCTCATCTGAAGCTGGAGCTCTCCCGATGTACTTCAAGGCAGCCCCCAATTTGATTCGCAATAACTTGGCTGCCACCTGAGTTATGTTTCATTAAGGGTCTCAATTTCTCAGAAAGTGATACGTATGCAAACTTAAGCATATATACTCAACGAATACTAAGCTATTTGATGTGACCGCTGTTTAAGGGGTGGAGGGGGGGCCCCGGGGAGGCAAAGGAACCAAGTGGATAGCATTCCTCCCCTCTCTGCTCCAGTGGTGGCCCGGGGGTGGCTTACCAGGCCTTTGTCCTGTAAACACATCATCAGAGTGCACACATCTCCTGTTGCTTGATGATTCACCAGCATTACTGCCTCATCGTTTGAAATCGCTTTAATGTCTTCCCCCCATTCCATCACTGTAAGAACAGAAAAGTTTCCGAGTTGTCGTTTTTTAAAGATTCTTCTATCGCTAGAAACCTAATGCTAGCAAGGGAAAATGTCATACAGATTAGTGATGATACATCATCTAATTTAGACTTTGGAGAGATTCAGAACTATGTTTCTTTCCTATACAAAGCTGAACATTAAAATATCATTTATCTAGCCTCCAAATATTCGTTAAAATGTAAAGCATCATACTCTTGATGTAGAAACTGAGCTAGGATGTTTCCTGCAGAGCATGCCCTACAGAAATGTGTGTCCAACAAGCAATGGTACATGTATAAAGGAAGTTTACTGTCACTTAATTGCCCTCCAGTAAAGCAAAGTATGATAAAATGTAGTAGTATAAATCCATCAAGACTGAGCCCCGGTGGCGTAGTGGTATTGCGCGGGTCTGCGGCCCACTGGGATGGAGGCTCGATTCCAGCTCCATGGAGCAAAGGCTGGGCCTCCTACTCCCACCACCTGAGGGCAGTGATGCACCCCCCCCCCCCAAAAAAAAAAATCCATCAAAAGGATGGAGAGAAAATATAAGAAGAGTCTTAAAAAAGTCTGTGGAAATTTTCTGTTATCTTTCAAATTGATTGTCTTTCAATTCTGTACTAATCCAGAAAGACATATTAAAGTGGACAATGAAAATCAAGTAGTTTATATTAAGATCAGTGTTTCAGATGGAGGAAGAAGAATATACGTTAATACATGGAAAATAAAAAGAACAAGTCCAATTATTTAATAATCAAAACCCCAGCCTCACTGCCAGTAAGACCCATCTGACTCACAGCGACCCTGTAAGCTGGGCCAGACCGGCCCCTCTGAGTTCCTGATACTGTCACTCCTTAGGGGAGCCTTGCTCTTGAGAAGCAGCACTTGGTGGATTGGAATGGATGATCTTGTGGCTAGCACCCCAACCCTTAGCCACTATTCCATCAGGGCTCTTCCAGCTACTAATACAATCATTACAATTCTACTTTATAATAAAATATTCAAACATTGCCAAAGTATATAAGCATGCTCCATTTTTATGCTGGAAAATTAATCAAGATATTCAATAAAACCAGAAACACATCCAGATAACATCACTTTACCAAAACTTGTATTAGCACTCTAAGGAAATTACTGACAATGCCATATAGTTCCCTCATTTTTTTTTTAATTTCCCTTACTTTTTAGGGCATATTTTTACTTCACAGACAAAGCAAGGCATCAGTCCTCAAATATCAAGATTCTACCCTCAACTATCAAAGGCAGATTATACATAAACCAGTGTTACTTTAGAGCTTAAATTCTGAGCACCATGGTTTGCAATAAGGATATGCATGGCAATTCAAGCTCAAAATCCATTTGCAGAGTCCTCCACATAAAATTAAGCCTCCACTAAATGCTTTCTAATCTTTAACCCAGGCTGGAGATAATCCTGCCCTCAGGCAGAATGTTTTGGAGGGTGGATTGCCTCCACCCCTCTGACCAGCCCAGGGAGGGGCAGTCTCTGTCCTTGAGGGAGGTCACCAAACTGGGTATGGCACAGGGGTCCCATAGTCATAAGTGCACGCCCAATCATTTATGCCCTGCCTGCCTTGGTCAGAAGGCCTTGGCCCAATCTTGGAAGTTTTTCTATGGAACAATGTATGTGTCCCAGGCATGGTCTGGTTACTGCTTCTGTATTTCCACCTGTTTGTTATCTGCCACCAATCGAGACTCTGTGACAGGTTCTTTACCTTCAGCTCACCAGGGCCCTGTTTATCTTGAGTCTCAATTGGGAACCCTTGAGCACCATTCCAGTCCTATTTGAGCACCATTCCTATTGGTGTTCCCCTTCATCTGGATCATGTGTCTGTATCTCTGGGTTGTCTCTGTCTCTGTCTCTCTCTCTCTCTTTTTTTTTTTTTTTTGGCATCACTGCCTCTGGTGGTGGTGAGAGCTGCTGATCTCTGTCTCTTTTAAGACTTAATAAATGTTCTCTTTAAATTATATTCGAGATGAAGTCTCTTTTGTAGCTTAAAAGAGTGTTATCTCTGTTACCCTATCCTTAGCCTATTCCTCACTACACAAAAAAGTTCAGCCACTTGTGTGGAGCAGTTCTGGATGAGCTTGGAGTCCACCTGTCGCCCCCTTTTCCTTATCATTGCCTAGAGTCACCCCAACATAGTGGAGCTCCACCTAACAGTTCATTTTGTAAAAGGTTTTTACTGGCTTTTTTCTTGTTATCAAAACCATTTGAGCAAGGCATTTTAAGGATTTTCAGTGTCGAAATTAAGAAATGTTCAGCTGACTTGGTCATGTATTAAGTTGTGGTACATATTTGCACAGAGACGTATTCAAATTATTCTGTCAGGAGTGTACAAACACTAAACTCTAGTTGTTGACAACAAATGTTGGGGAAGGCATTTTATTGCTTGAAATGAATGCAACATAGAACAGGAACCTCGAATGGGATGCCAGGAGAGTGTAAGGTTGGAAGTTGCTACAGATTGAATAATGTCCCCTTAAATATGTGATGTCAACCTTAATCCTTATATCCGCGTTTAATAGCCTACTCAGAAATGAAGTTTCTTTGTTATGTTAATGTGGTGGAGGGTGCGTTTTGAGTCAATCATTTTGGAGATATAAAAGGATGAGATGAAACAAGCACAGATGGGGGAGACAGATGCCACATTACAAGGAGGTCACCAAGGAACCAAGAGACAAGGACCTTCCACCAGAGATGGCAAAGAAAGCAAGCTTAAAGACTGGCCCCTGAATTCAAACTTCTAGCACCCTACAATAAAGTTCTGTTTGTTGGAGCCACTAACTTGTTACAGCAGTGCCAGACAGCTAGGGCTAAGATAGAACACTGAGAGTAGGCCTCTGGGAAGAAGACAGCAACGTCAACTTGCCTTCACAGTGGTCTTTCCTTTTGCTCACGTTCCCAACTTTGCTGGACTGACAAATAATTGTACTGAAACACATCTAAACAGCCAACGCATCACACATTGCTGCAGGGAACAGAAATCAGAACAATGTGTTTGAAAGTCAATTTCGCAATAGATGTCAGAAATAAAGGAATGTGCAAAACTTTAACCCACCTACTCTGCTTGTAGGAATTCATCTTACAGAAATAGAAGGGTGTACTCCCGCAAAACCAGAAAATTACTCCCCACCCCAAAGCTAGTACTTAATTTTTTTTACAGAACAACCTTATCACTTTCAAAGCACTTTCCTTTAAATTACACTTGATTAATACATTTGTCAAATGTGCGATTTCATTCTTGGAACATTTTTCAAACTCATCTGTTTGGATGGCTGACAGCACCTCCCTGTTTTTTGCCCCAAACTGGCACACTGAGATGGCTGAGTGAGCAGGTGCATTGTCATGGTGGCATAACCAGTCCCCCTTCTGTCACAAACCAGGCCCTTTTTGTCACACACTGTTATGCTATCTTTTCAGAACATCTAAATAAAACACTTGATTAACAGTCTGGCCTGATTAACACACTCCAAATGCACTGTGCGCTAACATTTTTGTCTGTTTGGGAAGTTGGCAGCTGGCTAGAAATGAGGTTTGTCATCAATTGACATTTCACCTTCAGGATATGAAAAAACCACTTCCAAACTTGAGTTTTTCCCATAAGACTGTTCCTCTAAGCTGTGTTCAACATCACAACAGTTTCTGTGGCATTTTTCCTGAGCAGGAAACAAAATTTCACAGCAACATGCTGTTCCCTTAAATCAACCATAACCCAAAAAAAAAAAAGAGGCTCCAGCAAAACGGCTTTTTTGAAAACAATTCACTGAGCAGAAAGAACATTCCCAGACAACGCCACTGGATGTACTGAGAGCATCTAAGTTGCTTGATGTCCACCTACTGTAGAAAACGCATACTAAGAAAGTTCCGCCTCGCACAATTCTGGGTTTTTGTTGGTACCACTTCGTATTCATTAATTCGCCAAATGATGCACGCATTATGCAATTCAGTGCAATAATGTTTATAACAGCAAAGATAAAAACAACTAAGAACACAGGCAAGCTAAATAAAGATCTATCTATGTAATAGAGTATTATGCAACCAAAGTATTTATGTACCAATCTGGAAAGATAGACTGTAAGGAGTGAGCAAAGTACAGACTGTGTGAATGATGCCACTGATTGGTTTTTATTAAAAGAACGAAGACTATATTTACTAAATAACACCCCCCCCCGTATCATATTCCTTCCTGTTGGCAACCATTCAATGGAATCACCACCGCCGCTGCCGCCCCCCCCCCATGTGCCATTAATCCACCAACTTATGCTTCACTCAGTAAATCAGTGTCAGGCATTTGACATCTAAAGTGGGTCAGAAACTGATTGCAGTTAAGAGTCTCTCCAGAAGGTCTATCATGCTTCTACAAATATGGAGCTCATAAGAGTTAATGTGGAAAGTCTTTCGTCTCCACAATAGAAATCTCGAGGACATGAACTGAGAATACTAGGAGAACTGTGCATTGGGAAAGCATATATGTGAATATCATTGCAAGTGAAAGAAAGTCTGTTTTTCTATAAGGTAAATAAATCACTAAGTGACATTGGTTTAAATGGCCAAAATATACATTGAATTCCCAAACCTTCAACTTTTATTTTCATTCTCTTTCTAGTCTATCCTCTTATTTTATTCTATATTCTTATCACATAGGAAGAGCACCAACGCACTGTTTTATAAGCAACAGGACATTTTACTTTATATAACATTAAGCATTATACATCTTACTCTAAGAAGGGTCTTCCTTACAAGTCCAGCTAGACTGGAGGGGGTACATCGGCAGATGCAGGGAACCCAGGGCGGATGAACGCCTCAGGGCCAGTGGTGAGAGTGGAGTTACCGGATGGGTGGAGGGAAGGTGGGGTGGAGAGAGGGAGCCAACTGTGGGGATCTTCAGATGGCCTCCTATCTGGAGGACAGACATCAAGAGGAGTGGGCAGGGGGAGATGTTGGGCAGAGTAAGATATGACAAAACAATAATAATTTATAAAGTAATGAGGACGGGGGGGGGGGGGGGGGAAGGGGGACGGATGAGAAACTGCTATCAAGGACCCAACTAGAAAAGTGGATATTTGGAGAATATTAACGAAAGCAGGCATGTGAAGGTGCTTGACACAGTATATGTAACTATGTATTGTGAAAAGTGATGTATGAGTCCCTAATAAAATGATTTAAAAAACTGCAAAACAAACAAAAAAAAAACAAAAAAAAACTGCAAAACAAAAAAAGGGTCTTCAAGAATTCATGAAAAATGTTTATTATGAAAATACTATGCCTAGATTTCAAATTTTTGCAGCCCTAGTTTATAGCACTAAGAAAAATAAGACTTCATTAGGAAAAGAGCCTGCAGCAGAGCAAACCACCCACTCACTGTCCAGAACTCTACAGAATGGAGTAGTACTGCCTTTTGGAGTTGCCAGAGCTTTAAATCTTTACAGAAGCAGGAAAACCTCACCTTTCCCCAAGATGTGCTTGATGAGTCAAACTACTAACCTTGCGATTAGCAGCCCTACTTGTAAACCGGCTATGTCACCAGGGCTCCAAGAACAAACACCAATTGCATGGTGAAACTTGCATGGAAGAATGGTGAAACAACTAATGCTTTACAAAGAGTTTTAGGAATAATGTTCCAAAGATAGCAGCAGTTTACAAACGGCTAACTTGTTTCGTTTTTTCCCTTCTTAGCTATTTGAAATTTTTACCCCTGTAAGCATCAGTACTTAAAAAATAGTAAACACTTCAAAAAAGTATTTTGATGTCCAATTCTTTAAAATGAGGGGTCCATTTTATCTTTTAAATACAAAGTCTTCCTTCCAGTAAGGTCCAGTAGAGTCTAACCCAGTCCCATTTCCTTTCCTCTTCTTTTTTTAATCGTTTTATTGGGGGCTCATATAACTCTTAGCAAAATCCATACGTACACCTATTCTACACAAAGCACATTTGCACATTTGTTGCCATCATCCTTCTCAAAACATTTTCTTTCTACTTAAGCCCTTGGTATTAGTTCCTCCTTTTCCACTTCCTCCCGGCTCCCCCCTCCCTCATGAGCCCTTGATAATTTATAAATTATTATTATTTTGTCATGTTGCACACTGTCCAATGTCTCCCTTCACCCACTTCCCTGTTGTCCGTACCCCAGGGAGGTTATATGTAGATCCTTGTAATCAGTTCTCCCTTTCTACCCCACCTTCCTTCCATCCTCCTGGCATCGCCCCTCTCACCACTAGTCCTAAAAGGATCATCTCTGCCAGATTCCCCATGTTTCCAGTTCCTATCTATACCAGTGTACCACCTCTGATCTAACCGAATTTGGAAGGTAGAATTCAGAGCATGATAGTGGGAGGGAGGAAGCATTTGAGAACTAGAGGAAAGTTGCATATTTCATCGTTGCCACACTGTGCCCTGACTGGCTTGTCTCTTCCCCACGACCCTTCTGTAAGGGGCTGTTGCTTCCCCTGCAGGTGGACTTTGGGTCCCCAATATCTACTCTGATATAACTTTTAGTTCTTTGATGCCCAATCCCTTCGATGTCTCGTGATCACACAGGCTGGTGTGCTTCTTTCATGTGGGCTTTGTTGCTTCTGGGCTAGATGGCCACTTGTTTATCTTCAAGCTTTTAAGACCCCGGACGCTATATCTTTTGAGCTTTCATCACCACATTTGCTTATGCTCACCTTTGTTTTCAGCGATCATATCAGGAAAGTTGGCATGCAATGATATAATTTTTGTTCTTTGATGACTGCTAACTGATTCCATTGACCCCTTGTGGTCACACTTGTCTTAAGATGGAACAAGATGCTGCTGAAGATGAAGTCCACAATGGCACACCACACACATCCATTTACAGAGGAAACAATCTTGTGCGTGCCCTATTTGAAGGGGACTTGCAGTTAACAGCAGAAGTAACAGCCCACACTGCAGACACCTCAAGGCTTCAGCTTACACTATTCTAAATGAAAGTGAAGCAAACCTTCTGCTCAATGGGGGCCAAATCTGTTGCTCCCAGGACAGGTGCAGACATGAGTACAGCTTTCAGTGAAAAGTTTCAAAAAATGGAAGTTTCTCTTCAAATGATTTTAACAGAGAAAACTTGGCTTTACCAGCATGACCCTGGTGACAAAGCACCATGTAATGGATACCAAGTGGTGGCAACGGTCCAGTCACAGCACAAAGACAGACTAGAGTAAAGGTCATGGAAACAGGATTTTGGAGTACCTCAAGGGATTTTGCTTGTTGACTTTCTGGACAGCAAAAGAATGACCGCATCTGCTTATTTTGAGTGTTTTAAGAAATGTACTCAAAGCGTTTGCAGGAAAACATTTGAGAATGCTTTGCTAGAGAGGTCTTCTGCACTTTGGTGATTTTCCTGCTCACTTTTCTCACCAAATAAGGTTGATTATGTGAAAGCTTCGATCTAAAATCATCTGCCTTATAGTTCTGATTTGGTTCCTTCTGATCTATGTTTACAAATCTTAAAAAGTCTTTGAAGGTAAGAAAATAAAAAATGAAATAAAACATAATTGCATTCACTTGGTTAAATTCCAGAGCCCTTACTTCTTGAAGGACAGATTGAGTGGTTGGAATCATTGTTTAAGAAAGAGCTCTGACTTCTTAGGCAAGTGTGCTGAGAAATAAAGCTTATGTTTTAACTTTTTTTTTCAATATCATTTTTTTCACAAGCTTCTTGAAATCCTTTGTGAAGTGCCCTCATACATAGAGAGGCATTAAGTTTCGAATGTCCATTTCCAAGTACTCAAGGTACAAACCACTGAGAGGTCATCCTCAACATGTATTATCCCTCAATCAGAACTTGGTCAACATTTTATTTTGTAAATAAATATCATTCTGCCACAATTTATATGACACACTAAATAAAGGTGGCTGGATAAACCTATTATGAAGTTATCCTGAGGGCAATAAAGCCACATTGCATTTTGCAATTATCTAAATTTATTCAATAATAAATTTCCACTGTGTACAAGTTTTTCAGAACATGTTACAGATCACTGGTAGCAATCTTGTGCTCACTTCAGCAGCACATATACTAGTAGCAATCTAAAGAACTGAAAAATATGTCTAGAGAGAGAGTTATTTATCTTCTAAGTGCCTATGTTCTTTATATCACATTCAGGGACCCTACGACCAGTAAGTAAAATAATTGAACCAATACATTAATCAAGGAATAGGATTGATTATTAGCACATTAAAGAAGAGGACCTATGGATGCCTGCCAGTTCCTACATTGCACTTAATTAGAAGAACACAACTATTTTAATGCACTGTTCTGTGAAATGAATTCTCAAAAAAGAATTAGGTCAGGTACACTAGTCCCAAAGGTAATGAAGGACAACTGAAGAAAAATGAGAAGAAATATCCTCTAGTTGCAAATGAATTCTTAAAATTATGATTATAAACCAAAGTCAAAAGATAACCACGAAGCAAATGCCCACAAATTTAATAAAAATGCACCATACTTTAACATATCCATGATAAACATTTATGGATTAATATTTATTAGGACACTTCGCATCTTAAAAATAAGTTAAAAGCAAAAACAGCCTGCTATAACAAATTCCTTATATAAAGTGATGCTAAAGTCATTGTCATTGTGTGCTGTTAAGCTGATTCCATCCAATTCATAAGGATACCAAAATATGATCACTAAGTAAATACACACATATTTAACAAAAAATTATTTTTTATAAAAACGACAGGGCAGAATTGCCACATAGGGTTTTCTAGGCAGTGATTTTTCCATATTCAAATTATTTATTTTATTATGATAAATTTTTAAAGATAATTTTATTGGGGGCTCTTACAACTCTTGTAACATTCATCCATTGTGTCAAGCACATTTGTACATATGCTGCCATCAGCATTTTCAAAACATCTGGAGCCCTTGATATCAGATCATTTTCCACCCTCCCCTAAGAATCAATGCATTTCAATAATGGTGCTGGTGAAGAATATTTAAAGTACCACAAACTGCCTAAAAAACAAACAGGTCTTGGAAGAAGTACAGCCAGAAGCTCCTAGATGCAAGGAGGGCGAGACTTTGTTCATCTCATGTACTCTGGACGTTGTCAGAAGACATTGTGCTTGGGAAAGCAGAGGTGAAGCGAAGAATAGAAGATCTTCAACAAGATGGACTTGACATAGTGGTGCCAACAATGGGCTCAAGTAGAAGAATCATTGTGAGGATGGCCCAGGACAAGGAAGTGTTTTGTAAAATGGCCAGGACTCTTCTCCTGCAGAATAGCTAGTAGCTTTTAACCACCAACCTTTTAGTTTATGGCTTCACTATCTAGTGCTGCTGGAACAGAAATGCCCTAAGTATTTTAATAAACAGAGCCTTATTCTCTCAGTGTAAGTGGGTAGGAATCTGAATTCTGGTGTCCGCTCTGGAAGAAGGCTTTCCCACTGTGTCAGATCTGAGGGCAAGTTCCTTAGCCTGGTGTCCCTTGAGGATTTCTGTGTGTCCCCTGGCATCAATCTTTCCCTGGGTCTAGAACAGCGGTGCTCAACCTGTGGGTCACTACCTTTTTGGGGTTCAAATGACCCTTTTACAGGGGTGACCAGATTCATAATAGTAGCAAAATTACAGCTATGAAGTCACAACGAAAATAATTCTATGATGGGGGGTGGGGGGAGTCACCACAACATGAGGAACTGCATTAAAGGGTCGCAGCATTAGGAAGGTTGAGCCACTGGTCTAGAAGGTTTTCAGCAAAGGAACTCTGGGCCCCAAAGATGCATTCTACTTCCGGCTTTTTATCTGTGGCACTGAGGTCCCTCCCTCTCACCTAACAACAACAACAGAAAATGAGGCCACTCTTGAAGGAATCGCCCTTTAAATCAGAGCAGCGTTGTGATCCGAGTAAGGGGGTAGCATCCTACTTTAATTTCCTTACAATTGGCGGATTACATTAGATCACATCATGGGAGGTGATCATGTCATTAACTTCCAAATGACGTCATTACATAATTAATCAAAAGAAGATGGGAAGAATACGCAGATCTACTGTATCCAAAAGAATCAGTTGGCATTCTACCATTTCAAGAGGTAGTATAAAAGCAAGATCCAATCATACTGAAGAAGTCCAGGGTGCACTGTAAGCATCAGCCCAAAATAGGGCTTCATGGACTCATGGAATGCCCACGGGAATGTTTTAACAGGCTGATGAAGCACTATGTCAAGAAATCTGGAAGACAGTTACTTTGTCAGCTAACTGAGAGAGACCCAAATTTGTGCCCATTCCAAAGAAATCTGACCCAACGGAATACACAAATTACACAACAATGCCACTGATGTCATACGTAGGTGACATCTTGCGGAAGTTCATTCAACGCGATTGCAGCAGTACATTGACAGGGAGCTGCCACAGGTTCCAGCTAGAATCAGATGTGAACGGAGGATGTGCTGATGTCAGGTGGATCCCGCGGAAAGCAGTGAATACCCGAAAGATGTTTACTGTACAATGCTGACTATGCCAAGGTATTTCAAATGTGTGGACCATAATACAAGGGGGTACTCCTCAAAAGCCTGACTCCCCAAGCTATCTATTTAAAATCTTTTTTATAAAATAAGCTTATCAGCTCCAAAGTACTCTCCATTACAATTCATACATTTGTCAAATTTCTTGGAAACATTTTTCAAACTCATCTGTTTGGATGGCTGACAGCACCTCCCTCATTTTTTCCTTCACCTCTTCTACATCACTAAATCACTGTCCTTTTCATGTCCCTCTTCATTCACAGAAACAAAAAGAAGTCACACAGAGGGAGGTCAGGGTGGTAAGGTAAGCGGGGCAAGAGAAGCATGCTGGTGTTTTTGCCAAAACTGGTGAACTGAGCTGGCTGCATGAACAACTGTGCTGTCTTGCTGGCAAAACCAGTGCCCTGTCTGCCACAAACCAGGCATTTTTTGTCGCACACTGTTACGATCTTTTCAGAACCTCTAAATAGAAAACTTGATAAATAGTCTGACCTGGTGGAACAAACTCCAAATGCCATTATGAGTTAACGTTTTCATTACTTTGGGAAGTTGAAAGATATCCAGGATGAGGTTTGTCATCAATCGACCTATCACCTTTTTGAAACGAAAAAAACCACTGTTACACTTGAGTGTTTCCCGTAGTGCTGTCCTTGTAAGCTGTGTTCAATATCACAACAGTTTCTGTGGCATTTTACCATAACAGAAAACAAAATTTTACAGCCACAGTCAGTTCACCTCAAGCTGGCCATCACAAAACACGAGGTTGAAGTGAAACTGCATTTATGAAAAAATCCACTGTGATAGAGAGATTCTTCCGAGGCGACGCCACTGGGTGCACTGACTCAGAACGGCTGCTCAATGCGCACCACGTGGAGCTTTTTCCTTTCTGTGGGGCGGGGTAGCCCGTTGGCACTATGCATCAGAACCAACTTGATGGCACCTAACAGTACCAACAACGTAACTGAGCCACTAAGAACCATGGCTCAGTCAAGCACACATGTATTTGGGAGAACACAATTCAATCAAGGACCAGTTAGCAGCCAAGCACTTAACAATTCTACAGGGCTCCTAAAGCCTTTATACTTACAAAATAGAACAGCTTGCCTTGCAAAGTTAAAAAAAATGCAAGTGTACAAGTTGATATCATAAAGTCTTTTGCCATTGCATGCCTCAGGTTTCTCATTTATGAAACATTAGCAATATCATTAATATTAAACATGTTGTGAAGCTGAATGAGATATAATTGATTGTACCGTTGACCATCCAGGCAATTACAAGTATACATCCGTGAATTCACTATTACCTGAAAAAAGCCACATGCCTACTGTGCCCTGAAGATCTGTTGGTCTCTAATCGGAAGTGATCTCTTGCTGTCAAGTTGATTACAAGGGGCAGCAACAGTACAGAACAGAGTAGCATTGCTCCTGAGGGTTCAAGGATGTCACTTTATGAAAGCAGACTGCCACGTCCTCCTCCAGTCGAACAGGCTGAGGGTCTAAATCACCGCTCCAGTACAGAAGGTGCTATGATTATTGTTAGGCTGCACATGAGGTGTGACAGAAGGAAACGCTACCAGCCCTGCACCAGCCTCGAAATCACTGTCATGTTGGAGACCATTGTTGCAACTACTGTGTCAACCACGCCACGAGGATCTTCCTTTTTCTCACTGACCCACTACTCTGCCAACCATGATGCTCTTTTTTCAGAGACTGGTCTCCCCCCGCCCCAACCTCTTGATAAATTATAAACTATTATTATGTTCATATCTTACATGGACAGTTATTTTCCTTCCTCCGTGGTTTCTGTTGTTCCTCCCCCTGGGGTGTGTGTGTGTGTGTGTGTGTGTGTGTGGTTACATGTCAATCACTGTGATTGGTTCTCCCTTTCTCTCCTCCTCTCCCAATTGCCCCCCTCTCCTCTTGGTATCGCTACTTCCATTTCTGCTCCTGAAGGGCCTATCTGACCTGGATCCAGTGTGGTGTGATCTCTTATCTGCACCAGTGTACATGCTTTGGTCTAGCCTGAACGCCAACACCATAATTTAAATGCATCAGTTTTCCTAATATGAATAGTAAACATTATGAATCTAAAATGAGACCTGAGAGAACTCACACCGTCCCAGAACTGTGGCATTCAGACTAGACTAGATTGGACTCATCCAAAGTTAGGGGTTAGCAGAGGAAATGGGGCAAGATAGAAAGGGAGTGAGGACAGTAATTAAGGGTGGCCCTAAGAAAGCGGCCAAGGTGCTGATTAATGGACGTGACACTAGTGCAGACTGCAGTGAGCAACGGGGATTAACTAGAGGCAAAGGGAGGGAGGCGGCCAGGAATGGAAAGCAGGCAGGAGAAGAGAGACCTCATGCCATCTCAAACCCTCTCTGCACGCACGCAATTCAAATTTCTGGAATTAGGAGCTAGACGTGCAGAATAAGTAGTGTGAATCTGATGTCTAGTCCTAAACGGGATCTACTAGACAGGAAGCTTTCTTTTGTTTTTCTAAAGCGAGCATACGGAACATGCTAAGGCATCATGATCAGGAGGCTTCTCTCCTCCCACCCCCACCCCCCCCCCGCCCCAGGATAGGGTGGGTGGTGCTGGAGGGGGCGATGGGGTTTAACATTTGAGGCTTCTGTAACTAAGGCTCAAGCTGTAGCCTTTGGAGGGGTTGCTTAATTAAAATAATGATGGTAGCATCTATTATTAAATAACTATGTAATTAAATCATCTTAATAACTCAACAGGAAAACAAATGTGAGGATGACAGAGGACTGAGCAGTGTCTCGTTCTGCTGCACTGGAATCAATGCAATGGTATCTAAAGCAGCAGTAGAACACCATGTGTACAGCAGGTATAGTTGGTGCCAGGAATCAGTTAAGAGCCCACTGATGCGGAGTGGATTCCTACTTAAGTGACCCTTCAGCCAGAGGACAGAGCAGAAATGCTTCTCAGGCTTCCTGAGACTATAAATCTTTACAGGAGTAGAAAACACCCCCCACCCCCCACCCCCAAACACACTGTCTTTAGTAGGAGTCGATGTCAACTCCTTGGGAACCTATAACGCAGAACAGAGCTGCCTTATGAGTTTCCAAGATGCCCCATCTTTGGGCAGCCCCATCTTTCTCCCTCAGCAAACATCTGTAACCCGGCAGCTAACAGACTGCTGCTTAACTCATTATACCACCAAGGCTCCAGAATTAGTAATAAATAATACAAATAATTAGCATGATTTTCTTAGTTCCAAAACCAAAAGTACCAACCCCACTGCCATGGCAGGAATTCTGACTCTATGTATAAGGTTTCCAAGCCTTGGCAAATCTTTACAGGAGCAGGCGGCCTTATCTTTCTCCCTCTTAGTCTTCATAAAATCCTACATTATCTCCATGTTACAAACAAGGAGAGAGAAATAGAAACATGTTAAGGAGTTTTTCCAAAGTTGTACTGTGAAAGCGTGTGAAAATCATCAATTAATAAGCTGGGATGTAAGCCATTATCCCACCAGGGCTCAAAAATCAAAGGGTGGCATGTGTGTGTGTGTGTGTGTGTGTGTGTGTGTGTGTTTTCAGAACAGATGAAATACACTAAAGTCTTTAAAAAGCAATAAAGATCTAGGAAAAAAACAGCACTGTCTCAATGTGGAAAATGGAAGCAAGAAGTCTAGCTGGGAGGTCCCTGCAGAAGATGCCCAGGTGGGGGAGGGGGGGGCCGGGGGGGGCGGAGATGTACTCAGAGAGGATGAATCAAGGGTGACTCTGGGATTTCTTCTGGTTGAGTTGATTAGGTGAATGATGGTGCCCTCTGCAAAGGTGAAAAAGGCAGGGGGTCAGAGGGAGCCCACTGTGGATTAAGTATGCTAACTTTAAGATACTCATTAGACATCCAAGTGGTTATGCAAGTAAGCCAGTACAGATACTAAAAGACTTCAAAAATTTCATGGGAAAATGAGTTCAAAGGATAAAACAACAACAACAACAAAAAAAACCTTATCCACAAATTTGTTGAAGCCCCTTGTGTGAGTCTGAATTTCTGAAGAGACTAGTACTGAAAATATAAATTTAGTTCATGGTATATTAAAAGAAAACAACATTGGCATCAAGTCAATTCCAGCTCATAGGGGCCTTGTAGGACAGAGTAGAACTGTTCCCTATGCTAGAAATCTTTTTCTTTTTGGGGGTCAGGGGGGTATCACTGTCCCCTGGTGGGAGTGAGAGGTCCAGCCTTTCTCCTGGAGAGCTGCTGCTGGATTTGACGCCAACCCAGTGGGCTGCCGTCCCGCACTCAACTACCACACCACCAGGGCTCACCCCAGCTAAAAACCTTTATAGAAGCAAACCCTCGTCTTTCTTCCCAACCCTCTGACCTTTTGGTGAACAGCCCAACATCAAACCCACTGCACCATCAAAAAATACTCACTGCCATCAAGTCAGTTCTGACCCACAGAGACCTTGTAGAAGAAGGCAAACTGCCCTTGTGGGTTTCCGAGAACGTTAACTCTTTGCAGGAGCAGAAAGCCTACCTCTTTCCCAAGAAGCAGTTGGTGGTAGCCAACTGCTGACCTTGAAGTTAGCCCAATGTACGTACCCACTGACTCATCAGGCCTGAATGATGTCACATAGAGAAACAATACAGCTAGAAAAACCAAACAGCACCCCATGGGTGCTAGTATGGGTATAGTACTTTCAGGAAGACAGGGATGAGTTGCTCAGCATCCATTTGAACAACATCCAACCACGTACATAACATGTGACTCAGGACACCCTAGTGTCTGAATGCAGTGTGCCGGAATGAGGAGGAAGCTCCACATCTGCCTGGCTGCTGCACACTGCCCAGAAGCTGCCCAGTGTGCAGTGATGGAAGCTTATGGGTACATCCAAACTCCCAACCCTATCCCCTTGGGCCCTCATGCCTCAGCAGGATCAATCTCTGCATTTTTCTCAGTGTGATCCCACAGACACCAATGGAAAGTTCTGTCCCGTTACCCCATCCTGGCTCAGGTCCCTAGGCCCCCTTGCTGTATGATCCCAGACTGGTTCTCAAGGGTGAGTTTGCCTCCCTTGCAGCTGACTTAGGAGAGGAGGTGGTGGCAGCTGGCAGGAGGCAGCCAAGTGTTCACTTGAAGTGCCTGCAGCAAGATCTACTTGGTCCTTGTGCACAACCTCTGGCCTGTGCATCTGGGAGCCCCAAACCCCCCGGAAACAGGTATGTTAACATCCACATCACATAAAATCCTATTTTACAGACCATAATTGTGGACACTAAGCAACAAATACCTCTATTTCTCCCTGTCATGGATTCCTCTGTAAGCTAAAATTAAATTCACCGTAAATGCCTACTTCATGCTACTGATGTTTTCTATTCTATCAGTTGGGATCCAATCAGGAGGCAGAAACCACACTATTTTGAACACAGAAAATTAAAAAAAAACAAAACCTGTTTCATCAAAACTGGTTAACTAAAAAGGGATGAGTGATCTGAGAGACATAAAAATAACATAAAATACACAACACAGTTACTACCTCTAGGGCTGCAAAAGGAGGAGTGCAACCCCCCAGGGCTAAGATTCAGACTTCATTAGCACTAGAGAGGGGGCAGGGCTGTCACAGGACCAGACTGGGGATAAAAACTTCGAGAGGGTATGGAGCAAGTAGGGATGGTTTGTTTGTAGAAGTAAGGGATGGAGGAACTTGTGGGGAAGCACAGGCCACTTTCGGGATCACCATGGTGGACACCACGAAGCACTGCAATGCTGAGCAGCTTGCAGACACGTGGGCACAGAAAGCAGGTCGATATCAAGCTGGGCAGCCTCTCCTGTTGCTATGGCCTTGCCGCCGTGTCCTTCCAGGCAGAGAGCTGGCAAAGAAGAATGTTCCCCAGGTCCCACTTCACCATCAGAGAGCAGAGCTCGGAGGCACACCTACTGCATGGCGCCACCACGGATACCACTTGAAGGACCAGCCACCATCTGTGCTCGGAAGTGCTTCATGCTAAGCTGTACCGTAACATAACTCCCATCTACCTTAAACTTTCAAAAGTAATATATGTTCTTTTCAGAAAGTTTGGGAAAATCTAATCATGCATCTCTTTCCCCAGTCTGTTCCAGGTGTCCTGGTTTCCGGTGATTCCATGAGGAGCAGAGCGAGGCAATCCTTCACCCTGGTGTCCACAGGGAAAAGTCTCTTCATGAGCCATCAGTAAATATTTCAGGAATAGCATAATGAAATCGAGTTAGCTGCATACTGATGGCTGAGCAAGGCAGAAATCTGCCACTCTTCATGTCCCATCAGTGAAACTCACTATCTACTCAGCTACAAAATGAAAAAAAAAATTAATCTCACTGACATCGATTTGATAGCAACTCAGAGCGATTGTAGAGGACAGGGTCGACTGTCCCTGTGAGTTTCCGACACTGCACTCTTCATGGGAATGGCAAGCCTCGCCTTTCTCCCTCAGAGAGTATGGTAGTTCAGAACTGTCAAACTTACCATTTGCAGCCTAATGCTTAATCACACCACAAGGGTTCCTATAAGGTGAAAAGAGGACAGGCATTATGTACCTTAGGTCCTCATCCCCTTGGCTCCCGATCAAATGTTACTCTCTTTAGTTGGCGACCGGATTCTGCTGTCCATCACATACAGCCTCCCTCTCCTAGGTAAGACCTGACTTTGAAATTCTGCATCCACCACTAATCAGCTGTGAGCTTGGAAACTTTAGTTAACATCTCTGTACTTCAATTTCTGCGACGAAAGTAGATCAAGTAGTAGTACCTGTGTCTTGGAAGGGAAGCTGGTGAGACTTCATCTCATGTACTCTGGGCATCTTTTCAGGAGGGGCCACCCCTCAAAAAGGACATCATGCTTGGTAAAGTAGAGGGGGAATGAAAAAGAGGGAAACCCTGCATGAGAGAGCTTGATTCAGTGGCTGCCGTGCAAGACTCACACAGAGCCGCGATTGTGAGGGTGCCCGGGGCAGTGTGTCGTTCTGTGGTATGTGGAATCACCAGGAGGTGGAAATGACTCAGTGGTATCTACCAACAATAATGCCACCACCTCCTCCTCTGGTTTCTTGTGAAAACTATATGAAGCAATACGTAAGTACTTAGCGCAGTGGCTAACACATAAATCATTCATTAAGCATTTGCTCCTTGTAATCAACCCAGGGTAAATAAGCCTCCTTACATCTTTAACCTTTTAGCTGACTGGCTCTTCCACCACCCTGCCATAATTAAACCAGATTATATCTGAGGACATCATTTTCCTTCAGATGCCCGGTGTAAAAGAGGCGATAGGTACACAGGTAAATCAACCTTGTCTTTAGAACCGAGATGCTGGCATCTCATATTTATACACTCAACAAAGAATAAGCTCTTTTCCCTAGTCTTCTCCAGATCAGTGAAGTATCATTAGCCCACTCACTCCAAAACTAAGTCTTTGAGCCATTTTCTATTTCTCCCTTTTCTTAATGTTTCATATATAACCCGCCTCGGGGTCTATAGATTCTACCTCCAAAACACATACCAGGGTCACCAGTTCATCCTGGGTTACTACGACTATTACTCTCACCCCAAGCACTGATTATTCTTTCCTAGGCTATTCCCAATTCTGTCAAAAGACGACAACAGGGCAGAGAAGAACTACCCCGTAGGGTTTCCACAGCTGTAATCTTTACGGAAGCAATGTACAGGGAGATGTCAATTAAAGCCAGGATGAGCTGCAATGACCCATGAATTAGAATAAGTAAAATTAAAAATACTGATTATTCCAAGTGTTGGTAATAATGCAAAACTTGTATATACAAGGAGGTTCCGTGCCCCCCCCCAACAAATGGAAAAAAGCTCCACTGGACGGAGTTTAGTACACATTGTTCCTGCCAGATTAGCAGAGAGCATCTCGCTCTGAAGTAGTGAATCCAGTGGCATCGCCTGAGAAGGTTCTCTCTGGTCACAGTGAATTTGTTTGTAAAAGCAGTTTTGCCTGAACCTCTTTTTGTTTCTGCGAACTAAGAGGGACATCAAAGGACAAAAAAAAATGAGGGAGGTGGTGTCAGCCATACAGATGACTGTGAAAAAACGTTCCAAGAATGGAATCACAGATTTGACAAATGTATTAAGTGTAATTTAGGGTACTTTGAAGGTGATATGTATGTATACACACATATTTGTATGTATGTATATATATATATACATACACATATATCTATATCCCAGCTATCAAAAGATATGGTGTCTGGGGTCTAAACGTTTTGAAGGTAAACAAGTGGTCATCTAGCTGAGAGGCAACAAAATTCACATGGAAGAAGCATACTAGCCTGTGTAATCACGAAGTGTCAATAGGATCATGTATCAGGCATCAAACACCCAGGGGGGAAAAAATCTTATCATTTTGAATAAGGAAGTGTGTGGAGTGGAATCTCAAAGCTCATCCATAGGCAAGTGGACATCCTCCCCCCCCCCCCACTATCATGACCCCAATTCTACCTTACAAATCCAGCTAGACCAGAGCATGTACACGAGTGCAGATAAGAAGTGGAAACACAGGGAATCTGGGACAGATAAACTCCTCAGGACCAATATTGAGAGTTGCCCAAATTAATTGAGGGAGGGCAGGGAAGGGGAATCATATAATCTTTCCAACACCCAGCAAGCCAGGAATAGGAGGGAAAAACCTTAACCTGATGAAGGGCCTTTACGACACCCAAACCAACACCCTGCTCACAGTGACAGATGCTTGCTTCTATCAGGGCCAGTCTACATCGTATTGGCATTCTAATCAGAGTAATTTATTAGAAAAAAAAAAGGGGGGAACAAAGGGTATCCAAATCAGAAAGAAAAAAAGAAAGTAAAAATCTATTAGTAGATATAAACCTCTCAAGGCCAATAATGAGTGGCAGCAATACCAGGAGGGGAAGGGGAAGGTTGGGGAAGAAAGGTGGAACTGATCACAATGATCAACATAAACCCCCTTCCAGGGGGACAGACAATGGAAACTTGGGTGAAGGGAGACACCTGTCAGTGCAAGACATGAAAAAAATTATAAATCATCAAGGGCTAATGAGGGAGGGAGAGGAAAAAATGAGGAGCTGATACCAAGGTGTGGCAGTCATGTGCTTATGTTAATTTTATGTTTGAAATGTAGGGGTGGAGTCTAGCCTGTTAATCTGGAGATAGCCATTGAGTAGCCAATGAGGCCTCTATGTGGGCATGGCTTTCACCTGAGACTCCTCGGAAATCTCGTGATATTTCCCTCGTGAAGATGAGAAGCTATCTTCCCCAGTTGTTGGGAATTAGTTTCAGAGACGATGAATCACAGACAAGACAAGCTGGGAGCATTCGAGAAGCTGGAGGAGCCGGCGGAGAGACCACACAGCTTTGCCCTGATGGAGCCAGACCTCTGAAGCTGGGGCTGCCAGATGGAGACATTTGGCAGCAATGAGTTGTTTCTGCTGTTGATGGACCCTGAGCCCTGGAGGCAAGGTGCCCTGCCAGCACCAGGATTCTGCACCCACTGGCCTGTGACTTTGTAAGTCGGAAGAAGACTTTATAGACTGATTTCAGGCATATGGGTTAATATCGGACTTATGACTTTGAACTGGATTGGACTGGGATGCTTTCTCCATGTCCCATTCCTTTTGTATATAAACCCTTTCCTTATATCGATATGCGTGTCCTTGAATTTGTTCCTCTAGTCGACCTGGACTAACACACAAGGGCTCAAGTAGAAAAATTTTTTTTTGAAAATGATGATGCCAATATATGTACAAATGTGCTTGACACTATGGATGTAAGGATTGTGATAAGAGTTGTATCAATAAAATGATCAAAAAAACAACTCTACTTGTAGATGGCATGATCTATATGCAAGGGTGCTTGAAAAAGGTTGTAGAGAAATTATATTAAATGATAATGGCATTTCTTCATGAACTTTTTGAAGCACCTATGTACTGCTTACCATTTATTTGAATAATATTCAACCACATAAAATCCTTGATACCATAATGTTTAACTTTTGCTTTTTGAGGGAAAGCAGTTTTCCCTTTATTATTATCCCCAGTATTTGTTGTTGTTGTTGTTTTAAATATTTTTATTGGGGGGCTCTTACACTCTTATCACAATCCATACATTCCTCCAGTGTGTCAAGCACATCTGCACATATGCTGCCACCATAATTTTCAAAGAATTCTCTTCCCACTTGAGCCCGATATCCGATCCCAATTTCTTCTCCTGCCTGCCCTCCCTCATGAACCCTTGAAAAATTATAGATTACTTTTTCCCATTCTTATATTGTCCTCCATCACCCCTCACCAACTTTTCTGTTATTCATCTCACTGGGAGGTGATGGTAATTGATCCTTGTAATTGGTTTCCCCTTTCTACCCCACAGCCCACACCCTTCTCTACTCCTCCTGATTTCTCTACTCTCCTTGTTGGCCCTGAGGGGTTTAGCTATTCTGGATTCCCTGTGTTTCAGGTTCTTATCTATAGCAGTGTGCATGTTCTGGTCTAATCCGATTTGTAAAGTAGACTTGAGGTCATGATAGGAGGATGCAGGAAGCACTGAAGAACTGGAGGAAAGTTGTGTTTTTCATCGGTGCTCTATGGCACCCTGACTCATCTCTTGTGACCCCTCTGTGGGAAGTGTCCAATTGTCTACAGATGGGCATTGGGTCTTCATTCCATGTCCCCGCCCCCATTCACCTTTGGTATGGTTTTATTTTGGGTCTTGGATGCGTATTACCTGACCCCATTGACGCCTCATGATCACACAGGCTAGTGTGCTTCTTCCATGTGGGCTTTGTTGCTTCTCAGTTTGATGGCCGCTTGTTTAGCTTCACACCTTTATCACCCCAGATGCTATATCTTTTGATAACTGGGTACCATCAGTTTTCTTCACCACATTTGCTTATGCACCCATTTTGACATCAGCAATCATGTCGGTAAGGTGAGCATCACAGAATGTCAGCTTGTTAGTAAAGTGTTCTTGTGTTAAGGGAGTACTTCAATTGAGGTTCAATGTCCATCTGCAACCTTAATTCTTAACATGTAGATATGAGTACATGGTTCTATTCCCCTTCCATTATATATACATGTATATTTACATGTGTACATGCTTGCATTTAGGCCTCTATAAATGTCCTTCGCCTCCTGGTTCTTTCCTCTATTTGCCTTTTACTTCCCTCTTGTCCCACCATCATGTTCGGCCTTCATTTGGGGTAATTCCTCTCTGCTACATTGCCCTTTGATTGAGCCCCACTAGGCATCGTCCCCAGTGGATTTAAAGACCCCAAACGCAGACTGTTGCAGCACCAGGTCAGATGGGACACAGGTGAGGAAGATATGCCGCTGGGTGCCGGCTGCTCCTGCTGCTCAGGGGGGCAGACTGTCTGCGGGAGCAGAGCTGCACTCTGCGCCTGCGTCATTCCCTGCCCTTTCCCTCACTGTTGTCTGCCCTGATTTCTCTGGCCTCCACCCGCCGCTCCCATAGCGGCATCAGGGGCAGCAGCAAAAGCAACGAGGGCGACCAGAAGCAACCTCCTGTAAAGATTAAATAAGGTGTTCACACAACACCCCAATCACAAATGTCGTATTTCACAGAACCTATCATGGACCCTGGTGGCGTAGTAGTTACGCTCGGGCCGACAAATGCGGGTCAGCAGTATGAAGTCGCCAGCTGCTCCTTGGAAGAAAGGTGAGGCTCTCTACTCCTGGAAACAGCTTTCGTCGCAGAACGCCCCTCCTCCCCCACCCCCCGCCCGGGGCAGTTCTACCCTGTCCTACAGAGGAGGGCTCGAGGGCAGCGAGCGTGGCTTATGCTTGTTTGGGCAATGGGTGTCAACCACTGCGACCGACCCCACGCAGAAAATAAAGAGTCCACAGGAAGGCTACTGGAGCTAATAAAGTAATTCAGTGAAGTTCAAAGGTATAAGATGAACACACACAAATTGGTTGTGCTTTTAGTGAACAATCTGAAACAGAAATTTAGAAAATTATTTAATTTACAATAGCACCTTAAAGAATAATGAGGAATAAATATAACCAAGGAGAGGAAAGACATACACTGAAAATAAAAACACTGCTGAAAGGATAGTATGTGAACACTAAATTTCCCTTAAAAGAAATTTCAAAAAAAAATCCAAACCTACTGTCATCAGCCAAAACAATTTTGAAAAAAAGGACAAAGCTGAGATAAATACCTAATAAAAAATCTGCTACAAAGCTACAGGTCTCAAAATAGTATGTTAGTCTAAAGATAGACATAAAGACTAAGAGAATAAAATTGAGTGCTCAGAAATAAAACAATTAATTTTTCACAAAGGTGCCAAGTCTGTTTAATGTAGGATAAAATAGTCATTAAAAAATGACATTGAGACAAGTGTAATTCTATACACAAAAGAATGAAGGTGGGGACATATCTCACACAACCTCCAGGATTAGAAAAAAATATTTGGAAACTATTACTCTGATATGAGTTTAATAGCAAGACTATAAAAAGAATTCCAACAACTCAAAAACAAAAAGACAAACAATCCAATAAAAAAATTAGCAAGGAATTTGAAAAGACACTTCTCCAAAGAAATGACTGACAAGCAATGAGAATACACTTACCATCATTAGTCTGGTGGTTTAGTGGGTTACCCAGTGGGTACTAACTGCAAGATCAGTAGTTCAAAACCACCGAGGTGTTCTAGCCCTATAAAGAGTTACATTCTTAGAAACCCCTGGGGCAGTTCTACACTTTCATATAGGGTTGGCTATATGATCGGAATCAACTTGTTGGCAGTGTGGCAGTTACATAATTACACGTCAACTTGAGTGAAGGGGTAGAGTCTAGCCTATCAATCAGATTATAGCCAATCACGTCTATGTGGGCATGACCCTCTCCGGAGGATGCTGGGAAGGCCTGTCTTCCTCCCTGGAGGCGAGACACACTCTCTCTCCCTTTCCTTTCCTGCTGCTGAGACACTCAGAGAGGTGGAGAAGAAACATGGAGACCCACGCCAGCGTTGAGATGCTTCCACCACCACTGGATCCACAAGACTTATCTATTGGCCTGAGATCTTCCTGCATTTGGCATCATTGCACATGCTGCGTGAGTCTAAGGAGGAATTTATGGACTAGTATTGCACATATGGCCTAATTTCAGAATTATTAATTTGATCTTGATTGGGCTAGGATGTTTTCTCAATATATCTATATCTATATCTATATCTATATCTATATATATATATATATATACACATAAAGCCCTTTCGGGAGGAGGGGTTAAAATCATTTTATTGGGAGTTCTTAACATTCCATAGTTCAATCATATCAAGCAGTATTATATCATTGTTACCACAGTCAGCTTCTAAACATTTGCTTTCTTCTTGAATTCCTTGATAGCAATTCCCCTTTGTAGCCACCCTCTCACCCTCCCACCTGGGAATCTTTTATTTTTGTTGTTTTGTTGCATCTTACACCATCCTCTATATCCATTCACATAGAATTCCATTGCTTGCTCTGAGTGGGGTTCCACAGTCATCAATGCTATCAGCTTCCCTTATCCCTTTCCCCTCACCTACTGCCTGTGCCCTCCAGGAACCATTATTACCTGGTACTGGTTCTGAAGTGTTATCTATCTTGGCTTTCATTAAACAGATTTTATTAGGACAAAGATCATAAACATTTTTCAAATACCAAAAGCCCTTTAGCATCTGTTAATAGCTTGTCCTGGAATTTTTTTTCCTCCCACCCACTATCATGATCCCAATTCTACCTTGTCAATCCAACCAGACAAGGGGATGTACACTGGAACTGGAAACATGGGGAATTCAGGACGGATGTTCCCTTCAGGACCAGTGGTGAGAGTAGTGATACTGGGAGGTTGGAGGGAAGGTGGAGTAGAAAGGGGAAACCAATTGCAGGGATCAACATATGACCTCCTCCTTGGGGTATGGACAACAGGGAAGTGAGTGAAGGGACACATCGCACAGTGTACAATATGACAAAATAATAACAATCTGTAAATTTATTAGGTGTTCGTGGGTGAGGGACAGGGGGAAAGGAGGGGAAATATGGGGAACTGATACTGTGGGCCTAAGTAGAAGGAGGGTTTTTGAGAATGATGATGGTAACAAATGTGCAAATGTGGTCTGCATACAATTGATGTATGTATTAATTGTGGTAAGAGTTGTATGAGCCCCCAATAAAACGATTTATTGAAAAAAATAAAGCTCTTTCTTATACACATACAAGTGTCTATAAATTTATTTCTCTAACACAGGCAGTGAGTTTGGATTTTGAATACATATTCAAACCACATGTGAAAGACCACTTCACACTCACTAGAATGACTATTATAAACACACACACACACACACACACACACACACACAGAAAACAGTAAGAATGTGGAGACAATTGCATCCTTCTCCTTTACTGGTGGTGATATAAAACAGTAGAGGTTCTATGAAAGACAGTTTTGGAGGTTCTGCAAAGCATTAAGCAGAATTACCATATAACTAAGCAATTCTACTCTTATGTATACACCATAAAACCTCAAATAATGGTTTGATGTTCATGGTAACATAATTTTGGTAGCTAAAAGCAACCTATGTATCCACAGTACTATAATGTATAAATAAAATGTGGCCTAGTTGAAGAAAGGTGCCCAGCTATCAAAAGATATAGCATCTGGGGTCTTAAAGGCTTGAAGTAAATGAGCAGCCATCTAGCTGAGAAACAACAAAGGCCATGTGGAAGAAGCACACACAGCAGCCTGAGTGATCACGAGGCATTGAGGGAATCAGTTATCAGGCATCAAAGAACAAAAAAGTCATATCACTGTGAATGAAGGAGAGTGCAGAGTCGACACCCAAAGCTCATTTGTAGATAACTAGACATTTCCCCATATAAGGCTCTCGGGAAGGGGACAAATCAGTCAGTGTGCAGCATAGCAATTATGAAACATACAATGTTCTTGCAGTTCTTACATGCTCCCACTCCACTATCATGATCCCAATTCTAGCTTACAAATCTGGCTGGACTGGAGAATGTATATTGGTACAGATAGAAACTGGAAACACAGGGAATCCAGGACAGAAGGACACCTCAGGGCCAGTGGTGAAAAGGGAGATAATGGAGGTTGAAGGGAAGGTGGGGCAGAAAGGGAGAACAGATTGCAAAGATCTACATATAACCTCCTCCCTGGGGGACAGACAGTGGAGAAGTGATTGAATAGAGACATCGGATGGTATAATATATGACAAAACAACAATAATTTATAAATTATCAAGGGTTAATGGGGAAAGGGGAGGGGGGAGCAGGGAGGGAGGAAAAGGTAAAATGAGGAGTGGATACCATAGGCTCAAGAAGAAAGCAAGTGTTTTTGAGGATGAGGGAAACAAATGTACAAAAATGCTTGACACAGTGGATGTACGGTGTGGATTGTGGTAAGAGTTGTATGAGCCCCAATAAGATGACTTTTTAAATTACTTTTTAAATGCCTTAGTCATACATGAAATAGTATTCAGTCATAAATAAGTTCTAATACATGCTACAACATGGATGAACCTTGAAAACATTATTGTTTAGTGAAATAAGTTAATTGCAAAAGATCGTATGATCCCAATGATGTGAAATATCTATAATAAGCAAGTGTATGAGACTAATATAAATTATTGGTTACCAAGGACTGGGAGCAGAGCAAGGATGAAGAATTGTTGCTTGGGGGGTATTGAAGGGTATTTGGAGTGATGAAAAAGATGACAGACCCATACTGTGAATGTAGTTAATGTCATTTAACTATATATGCAAAAAATGGTACTGGCAAATTTTATGTTCCATATACAAAGGGATCTCTCCCTCAAATGGTATCGCCCCCCAAAAAACTATACATTTACATATTTTTTACAAAGCAAGCAAGTTTATCACCTTCAAAATACATACTATTTCATACATTTGTCAAGTCTTCAATTCCATTCTTGGAAACATTTTTCAAACTCATCTGTTTGGATGACTAACAATACCTCCCTCGTTTTTTTCTTTACCTTTTCTTTTTTTTTCTTTACCTCTTCTATGTTGTCAAAATATCTGTGTTTTCATGTCCCTCTTAATACACAGAAACAAAAAGAAGTTGCACAGCGTGAGGTCAGGTAAGTAAGGTGCATAGGGCAAGAGATGCATATTGTTTTTTGTCAAAAAACAGGCGCACTGAGATGGCTGCACGAGCAGGTACATTTCCGTGGTGGCAAAACCAGTCCCCACATCTGCCACAAATCAGGCCTTTTTTGTCACACACTGTTAAAATATCTTTTCAGAACCTCTAACTAGAAAGCTTGATTGATAGAAAGTCTGACCTGATGGAACAAAGTCCAAGTGTACTACAAGTCCACGTTTTTGTGTATTTGGAAAGTTGACGAATATCTAGAATGAGGTTTGTCATCAATCAACATTTCACCTTTTTGGAAACAAGAAAACCACTTTTACATGTTTTCCCCACTGCATTGTTCTTGTAAGCTGTGTTCGACATCATGACAGTTTGTGTGGCATTTTTCCTGAGCAGGAAACAAAATTTTACAGCCACATGCTGCTCTCTTAAATCAGCCAACACAAAAAACAAGGGCTGGGTGAAACTGTTTTTATGAAAAAATTCACTGTGACTAAAGAGAACCTTCCCAGGCGACACCACTGGGTGCACTAACTCAGAGCAAGTTGCTCAATACTTGCCTAGTGGGAAAAATGCATACTACAAATGCTCCACCCAGCAGAACTTTTTTTCCAGTTTTCAGTGGGTACCCCTCATATTTTACCACAATAAAAAAATTATATAATGTAAAACTCCATTTAATTGATATCGTCATATATCAAGTAAATATGCAATTTAACATAGGCTATTATATGCCATACCAAAGGACAATATGATTGTACCAAGGGTTGAGAAGATGATACAAATATCAACAAACTGTACAAGGTAATGTTTTGAGGCAATGGGACTGTTTCTACCTTGATCGTGGTGGTGCTTACACAAATCTCTCTCTCTCTCTCTCTCTCTCTATATATATATATATATATATACACACACACACACATATATATATATAAACTCAAAGAAATATATACCCTCCACAGAGGCCAATTTTATTCTGTGTTAATCATTTAAAAGTAAAAAACAAAGTCTTGTATTGTAGGAGTGCCTGACAGATCTGAGTTCTTTCCCTTGCCCACCAGTTAAGGGAAAGGAGGGCACCCTGATGACCTCAAAAGCAGAAATATCAGAGAGAAAAGAACCTTGCAAGGGGAGACGTGAAGGGCACCCTAAGACAACAGTCCACAGGCTCACCAGACAAAGGAAAAGGAGAATTCTGAGGGCATTTAGGTGGGAAGGACATTACATTCATTCACGAACAGAGGGGAGAAATTCCAGGAATTGGGTTCATGTAGGTCGGGTTATGGCAATTGTTGCAAACACAATAGGTGTTCAAAAATGGAGTCTGAGGTAAAGGCTTCTGGGTAGGCTGTTATACTTATTATGGATAGTGCCATGTACCTGGGTGCCAGTACCTCAGGTAGGAGTCTGTGGGCCTAGGTGTTTGTCCTTGGGTTCAACATGAGGCTTGGTGTCTGGTCTGCTCTAGCTCCCATGGTCAGATTAAGCTGGTCAAATGGGTTGAGTGCTGCAGAGCAAAAAGCCATGATTCCTGCAGCATTTAGGGTCAGGAGGAGATGGAAAATGACACAGGCTGTCACAATACGCCACACGTTAACCTGTTAACTGGATGTGGTGTATGATCGAACTCACATGTGACAGCTTGGGAAAGTTCCTCAAAGTCCTCTGAACTTAAAAAGAATGGTAAGAGAATCCAGCCTCTTTCCTCATCTGTCTCAATATTTTCTAACAAAAACAAAATTGGCTTTAAAATAGCAAATACATATAAATTTCTTGGAGGATATGTCTCAAATGTTATCAGTGGGTATGGAAGCAGAGAGAAACTAAAGGTGACTTTGCTTCCCACCCCTCCGCCCTTATTTTTTCTGTTTTCAGTACATTTTTAATATTCTGCATATTACTTGTATGATTGGGGGATTTTTTCCCCCTTCAAAATGATATCTAAGAATGGAACATGTTACTAAATGGACTGAATTCTTCGGAATGAATTCTTTTTTTTTCCTTGGGCATCACTGCCTCTGGGGGTCGTGGGAGCTACCCAGTGCTGCTCCTGAGAGCCGCCGCTGGATTTGAACCGCCAAGCCCGCCGGCCGCAGTCTCACACTCAACCACTTACGCCACCGGGGCTCAGCCCCGGAATCAATTCTTAAATGCTCCTTTTCTCACATCTACTATCGAACAACCAGTGCCTCAAAATAGCTTCATTCAAATTTAATTTGCTAACCACTGAGAGTTGAAGTGGCTGACACTTGATAGATTAGGTTTCTTCCCGTAGTGTGTCCCAAGAAAAACACTCCATGCAAAATCCTAAGCTGGCTCACAGAGGTTTTTCTTTTGTGAACCTTTTAAACAGCTTCCTACATTTGCCTATATGGTTGTCAACCACAGAACACGAGACTAAATCCAGAGATCGAGACTTCAATCAAAGATACCTAATAGTTCCATTAAGGAAAATGTAATTCAATAACGAAATTCTCTAATAACTAGTATTCCCAAGTATTGGCCTAGGGTTTCTAAAATGAGTAACTGGAGGAAGGGACATTTTAACTTCTTCTAAAGGGGAACGATTATACCAAATTGCCAGGATGTAATGTGAGTGCTTGTCTGCCTTGTTATTGGAAACAGCTTTCAAATTAAGATTAGTACACATGGTAGGGGTTTCTAATTTTTTTTTTAATTTAGAACTAGAAAGGGTGTGAAAGATATCAGAAATGCAAAGCTCTCAATTCAGATATTTTTAATCAGACATGAGAACCAGAACTCCACGCTTGCTCCTTGCCTGATTGAATTAGTTGCAAAGAGAAACATGCAGATGGTAAGTATAATTAATTTACATCACCTCCTGCTCGTTATCCCTCCCCCCCAGGAGCATTTCTGATTTCTTCATCCATTCATCTGCTGTCAGCGACTTCACAGACACAGGGAGGGGCCTACTGCAATTCCATCCTGAAGCACTTAAGCAATTCGACTATGTCAGCTTCGCAGAAAGAAAAGGGAGAAGCTAAGGGATAAGAGTGGGTGGGAGAGAAGAGGAGAAACAGAAACAGGGAAGGTTTTAAATAGGGCAGGGGCTTTGCCTACGAACCCATCGGCAGGCGTGAGTCCTGCAGTGGCCATGACGCTGGGCAGGGTGTCGGCAGCCTGGTGGCATATTCACCCTCACGCCTAGCTTGTTAGCATTGCACTGAACGATCAGGATCTTCATTCTTTAAAGACTCATTTTTTTTTTCCCACCAAACTGACACTGATTTTTTTCCCATTGCTGGCCTCAGGAAGACTAGTTCAGTTACTGGGAACAAAGGCAAACTGGAGAATAATACGGTACACATGATAATATGTCCCACAGGCCCTAGGGAAAGAAGGGATCATTGTGAACGGAAACATGCCAGGAAGAGAGAGCAAAGACACAAGGGACGAGACACATGAAGGAGGACAGAAATCAGGTTTCATCTGAAGTACTCTTAGGAGAGCAAATACTTTTGAACATCAGACCCTAGAATGTAGGCCAGAGGATAAGTAAGTAGCAAAAGACAGAGAAGTGGACTTTCTGTGACAGTTGAGAAGACTTCATAAAGAACACCATGCCCCATACCAAGAGAACAGTCACAGGCACCTCCCACCTCTTCTGAAATCATGGAGTCCACACCCAGATCACCACATCCTCCAATCTTTAAATGTTTTCACTGAAGTTTGAGATAGAGGAGATCAGATTGGCAGGATAAACAATCCAGAGGAGAAAACAAGGGAACCAAAGGTTCCAGGGGATATAAGGGAGAGGGGAAGGCAGGGGGGAAGGAAAGGAGGTGTCAACCAATCCAGGTACAAGGGAACAACAAGAGCTCTAAAATCGATGGTGAGGTTGGCATAGGTTGCCTGGTGGAGCTTGATTAAGGGCAATGTAGTCGAGAGGAATTACTGAAACTGAAATATATAGTGGAGCAAAAGGAAAGTAAAAGGAAATAGAGAAAAGAACTAGTAAGCAAAAGACTTTATAGAGGTCTAAATAAAGGCATGTACTATGTAAACATATGTGTATATATAACAGTAGGGAAACAGATTTATGTACGTATATTTATGTGTTAAGTATTAAAGTAGCATATGGACATTGGGTCTCTACTCAAGAACTCCCTCAATGCAAGAACACTTTGTTCTAATAACCCAGTACTCTGTGATGCTCACCTTCCCAACATGATCACTGAAGACAAAATGGATGCATAAGCAAGTGTGGTGAAGAAAGCTGATGGTGCGTGGCTACCAAAAGATATAGCATCTGAGGTCTTAAAGGCCTAAAGATAAACAAGAAACCATCTAGCTCAGAAGCAATAAAGCCCACATGGAAGAAGCACACCAGTCAGCGTGATCACAAGGTGTCGATGGGATCAGGGATCAGGCATCAAAGACCCAGAACAAAAATTCCTATCACTGTGAATGAGGTGGGGTGCAAAGTGGAGACCAAAAGTGCATGTGTAGACAACTGGACATCCCCTTACAGAAGCGCCAGAAGACGTGATGAGAGAGTCAGGATGCAGTATAGGACTAATGAAACATACAACTTTCTTCTAGTTCTTCAATGCTTCCTCCCCCTGCCCCCCCTTCCCCCCACCGACTATCACGATCCCAATTGTACCTTACAAATCCAGCTAGACCAGAGCATGTACATGGGTACAGATAAAAGTTGGAAACACAAGGAATCCAGGACAGATAAACCACTCAGGACCAATAATGAGAGTAGCAATACCAGGAGGGGAAGGGGAAAGTGGGAGGGGAGAGGGGAAGCTGATCATAATGATCTACTTATAACCCCCTCCCAGGGGGACAGACAACAGAAAAGCGGGTGAAGGGAGACAATGATCAGTGTAAAATACAAAAAAATTATAAATTATCAAGGGTTCATGGGGAGGGGGGATGACCTGATACCCAGGGCTCAAGTAGAAAGCAAATGTTTTGAAAATGATGATGGCAGCATATGTACAATTGTGATTGACATAATGGATGGATGAATGGATGGATGGATGGATGGATGGATGGATGGATGGATGGTGATAAGAGCTGTAAGAGCTCCCAATAAAATGATTTTAAAAAGAAAGAAAGAACAAAAGGAGGAGACCAACAATGGAGCAAGATTCTTGAACAACCAAGAGGGTCATTTCTACAGGAAGAGGAAAGAAAAGAAGTCAACAGGGGAAAACGTTGACAGACTCAGCTGAGCCTCCATAGGGTTTTCTTTAGGAAAGCAGATCACCAGGTGTGTTTCTTCCAAGGGGTCTTGAAGTAGGTTCAAATCACTGGCCCCTTGAGAATTTGAGTGCAAACCATTTGTGACATCCCTGGCCTGTGTGGTCAGGCAATCAGAGCATCAGAATTCTGAATGCTTTAAAATTACCAGAAAGCCATCAGATTAAAGCAACTGGCACCATATGGCAGAACTGTGGGGATGAGGGATGGTAGGCTGTTCGTTAAGTGTGTTTTCAGGTTTGGTTTTGAGATGACGGTTTAATAACTTTATATCCTGAAAGGTAAGAGCAAAATTAAATTAGAAAGAGACACTTGGTGAAGCAGACAAGGCAGAAGGGCTGCTAGATTTGGATATGAAGGAGGATGTGGACAAATTAGGGGAGAGTTTACCCAGCACAGACCCAGGGCACCCATAAGCCCATGGCAACGAGGAAGCAGAGTCGCTCTAGGCCGGGGTCGGCATACCACGGCAGAGAGCCACGTGCAGGTTTATCAGTACGGACATGTGGCTCTGAAGTAAAACTGGAAATGAAAAGTAAAGTGTCATGGCTTCATTTATAAAAAAGGTTAAAGGCTATTATTCAGATTGCGGTGATTTCAGCTATTTGTAAAAATATATTTATGACTCTCATATTAATTGTTGTAAGGGGCAATAATGTCATCTCAAAACTGTGCTGACCCCAGAGCTACTCAATGGTGAGGACAGCCTGTCAGGTGAGAGCCAAAAGCAGAGAGTGAGCACTCATCCAGCCAATTGCCTGGGAGGTGTTAAGCAAAGAAATTCCTAATTAGAAATAATAAAGCCTCTGGTTTGAGGTTTGGCCACATCCCCAAACTTTCAAATCTAGGAAAACAACAGAAAGTCCTAGGAATATAATCAAATGAGAAGATAATCATTATGGTATATATTAATAAACCTTTTTTATTGTGAAGTATCTTCCTTCATAGTCTCTCAATTTCTACAACAATCCTATACAGAATTCCAAACAAAGACCAAATTCATTGCTATCTAATGTCTGCGAACTCATAGCAAGCCCCTGTGGGTTTCGGAGAGTGTAGCTTTTTACAGGAGTTCTTTTTCCTGTGGAGCTGCTGGGGTTTCTAATCGCCAACCACGTAGATTGTAGCCAACTTGTACCCACTATACCACCAGAGTGCCCTATACAGAGTACACACCAGGTAGTAGTTCCAGTTTAGAGTTAAAAGATCAGAGGAGATATTAGTCATGGATTCAGCAGAAAACATGGAACAAGGTTTATCCTTGCTGATGTCGGATGAATCTTAGATAAAAGCAAAAAATACAAGAAAGTTGTTAACCTGTACTCAATGACAATGCAAAGGCATTTGACCATGGGAATCATAGCAAATTATGAGTAACCTTGCAAAGAATGGGAATTGCAGACACTTAATCATGCCCATGTGGAACTGAGTCAAGAGGCAATCATTCTGCCAGAACGAGGGAAGGCTGACTGCATGCAGGAAAGGTGTGCATCAGGGTAGCATCCTTCACTGTACTTATGCAATCTGTATGCTGAGCATATAACAATAAAAAAAACCCTAAACTATACGAAGAAACCCAAAGCCATTCCAATCTCATTTCCACTTCCCCACCCCAATGAAGCTGTTCTTCCCAACAGCTAGAAAAAGAGAACTCCGCTCTCAACAGCGCTCCATCACTCAGTAGCATTCAGCAGGCCCCTGCGTGCTGACTCTATCACGCCACCCTCTTCGGGTAGGCAGCTTTCCTTCTCCTTCTTCAGCTGCTCCTGTTGAGTTTCCTCCATCTTCCTTAATAAGTTGGCCTTCCCTCAAGGATTGGTGCTGGACCAACCTGTCTTCTCACTCTCTCTCTCCACAGGTGACCACAGTCACCCTCCATGGATTTAAAGAGCAGTGATAATTTCCAAGTTCAGATCTTCTGAGTTCAGGCTCCCCTCTGGGGGCCGACTGTTGTCTCTAACCATACACAGCTCCACTTGGATTTTTCACATGCTCTAAGGTTTTATCTTTCCTCTCATTGGTGCTCCTTTTCTCTGGCTTTCCCCATTCACCCAGATGCTCACAGAAAAGCCACAGCCAGCCCTCTCAGCTGCCCCTCTACCACACCCTCCATAGGCAAGCCCTGGGTTAATCCAGACAAGTGACCTCCTGAGTAACTCTACAACCTGTCCAGTCTATAGAGTCAAGCTCCACTGCCATCACCCCCAATCAACAGTCATCTTCACCCAAGTATGGTGGAGACTCTCAGAGGGCTCCATACTCTCTTACTTTTTCTTAAAATCTAGTTGCACTAAACAGTCCAAAGCGTAATATTACAAATGTGAACCTGATCTCATCATTCCTTTCCTTTAAAAAAATTAATATGCTGTTTCTTACAAGATCTCAAGGGACTGAACCTTTTCCCCTTACTCCATGATGTAGTCAATCCAGCGCTTGAGGCTCAACCACCCTTTCTCAAGAAGATCTTTCTTCCAGGATACTCTGTTCTCCAGATTAAGTCCTCTGTCACATGCTTAGAGAAGCAGAATGCTCCCAAGAGACGAGATCGAGACACTTCAACTTGCATACTTCAGATGCATCATCAGGAGAGAATCACTACGAGAAAGGCCTACACTTGTTAAAATAGACGGCAACCTGAAATGAGGAAACTCCTCAGTGAACGTGCATTGACACAATGCCCTCAACAATGAACGCAAACATCTAAGATCATGGCGGTGGCACAGGTTCTGACAATGTCTCCTGCTTTAAATAAGGGCACCAGGGCTCCGCAATGACTCAATGGTGGCTAAGAACAAGAACCCCTCCACTTGTTCTTGACAGCACTTTTTGCCATTGTAATTACATAGCTATCTATGTGACTTGTTGCATGTCTTGTCTCTCATACTAGCAATGTAAACTTCCTGAGAACAAGGTCCCCCTCATTTGGCCTGCCACTGCATACCCAGCCCCGAACACAGTGTCTGGCACAAAACGGACTGAAACAATGACTGAATTAGTTATGAAACATTTAGACAAAGTATTTTTAAGCAGTTCAGAATTTATAAGCATAAAATTTAATCAGTTAATATTTTTATTTAACCTACCACTGCTGGTGAGTGCATTTGGCATATACAATCCTGTAAGAAAGAAATAGAACTGCTTTGTAAGGTTTCTGAGAGTATCTTTCCGAGAGCAGTCAGCCTCATCTTCTCCCTTGGAGAGGCAGATGTGTTTGACCTGCCAGTCATGAAGATAGCAGCTCCATGTCCAACCCACAGCTCAACCAGAGTTCCCAGGCCACGATATTTAACATCCTAGCATGGTCATCATAGGGAACCGTGGAGATTCTAGACTATGAGAGAGTAGGTAAAAAGATCTGACCTCCTACTTCTAGAAAGTAGACAACAGAAACCTTATGTAGCACAGCACGTTACTGTCTAGCTTGTTTGTTTAGGATACGTCATCAGAAGGGCCGGATCACTAGTGGAAGACATTAAACGCAGTAAAGCAAAGGACTGGCGAAGGTAAAAGGAAGCCCTCAGTGAAATGGACAGACAACATCATCATAATGATGGACTTTGACATGCCAGGCAGCATGAGGATGACCCTGGAGTCGGCACTATTTTTCTTCCACTGTACACAAGGTCACAATGAGTCAGGGTCAAATCGACATAGCTATCTATCTACCTAGTATTCACAACATAGGACTCTAGAAGTCAACAATATAAAGGCAAGTAACCCAATTGAAAAACAGCTAAAGGGGCTGAGCCCCGGTGGCATAGTGGTTGAGTGTGGGACTGCAGCCCACTGGGTTGGCAGTTCAAATCCAGCAGCAGTTCTCCAGGAGCAAGGCTGGGCCACCCACTCCCACCAGAGGGCAGTGATGCCCCCATCCTCCTCAAAATAGAATTGATTTCAAAAAAAAAGAAAGAAAGAAAAACAGATAAAGGTCTGAATAGGCATCTCCTCCAAAGATATAAAAATGGACAATAGGCATTTGAAAAGATCCTATTATTTGTGATTAGGGGGAATACAAATCAAAACCAAAATGAGATATCACTTTACACCCACTAGAGTAGTTATTCTTTTTTAAGGGTGGGGTGATAACAGGTGTTGGTAAGAATACGGAGAAATTGAAACCCTCACGTATTGCTGGTAGGAATGTTAAAGTGGTGCAGCTGGTATGAAAAGGAGTTTGGCAGTTCCTGAAAAAGTTAAACACAGAGGTATCAGATGATCCAGCAATTCCACTCCTAGGTGTATACCAAGGAACAATTAAAATCTCTCCACACAAAAATATGTACATGACAGTTGAGAGCCACATCATTCCTAAAATCCCCAAATGCCCACCAGCTAATGAGTGGTTAAGTGAAATGGTCTAGCCTTAGAAGGGGAAGCCATAAAAACGAGTGACGTGCTGATTAGTACAGCATGAATGAAACTTGAAAACATTATGCTGGGTCAAAGAAGTCAGACACAGAAAACCACATATTGAGTGGTTTCAATTATATGAAATCTACAAAATAGAGGTCTTTCGAGACAGAACACAGATAATTGGTTGCCAAGGGCTCAGGGGAGGAGGATGTCTCAGTGATCCCTGGTTTCTTTTTGTAGGATGAAAATGTTCTGGAAGTAGGTCATGGTGATGGTTTTACAACCTTGTGACTATACAAAAGCTCATTTAATGGTACAAGTTAATATGATGAGTCTTATTATGTCATGTGAATTATACGTCAATTTAAAATACATACTTAATTCTAAATCTACATTGCAAATACTTTAGTCTTTTGAGTGTTCAAAAATACATGATTTTTCAAATAATTCAATTCACCAGATATTTTGCCTTCCAGTATAAAATAGAATATTTACTTAATGCCAAATATAAAATATGACTAAAATAGACATGATTACTAATTTTTTATATGGCTTAATGAATTTAAAGGCTTGGAAATGGAGCTTTGTTAGTAAAACTGATCAGATTTTCTACCTGGTTTAAATAAAACAACCAACTGATCAGACTTACTTTAATGGTAAAACTGTGGCCTCATGACTCAAATGAATGTTTTTTACAATACCTTATTTTTAGTGATCCATACAATAATGTAAAGATACAGCAATCAATTAAATTTACTTTGTCTTTCATAGTCTAAAATAATGAAATAATAAAGAGAAATAATCTATGTTTTTATGTTATATTTAAAAGTGGGCATCAGATAATTTACCAACAATTTTGAACTTCCCTACTGTACTGTTAGCCGTTTATCTGATTTCCACTTATGCACTCATAAGTACGTGTGCAGCAGGAAACATTTCACCAGGTTTGTACAACACCCAGGAAACCCCAACAACTCTGAGCACAGTTCTTACTAGCAGCACTTCCACTTTCAGTTTCTATCACGCCCCTCTGCATCCTGTAATCCGCAGTGAGGTCTCTAGCCACCTTTCAATTTTAAAGGCAGAGTTCATTAGTTTATAAAGACTTAGAATGAAGTAGCTAACTGAAAAGTCTGCTGTTGGATCCCACTAGCCAGTTACTTCCTAGAAGAAATATGTGCCTTCTTGCTTCCTTCAAGATTTCTGCTTCACATCCCGCAGGGGCAGGTCGTCTCAGTGCTGCAAGGTTGCTGAGTCAGAACTGACTTTGTTTGCCTTTAATGCATATAAAAGAGTAGCTTCCTGATGGACAGTGGGTTGAGCAACTGGCTATTAACCAAAAGATTCTGTTTGAACAAGTCAGCCATTCTGCGGGAGGGGAGGGGGGGCAGCCTTAGGAACCAGGGACAGGGCCACTCTGTCGTATAGGGCCGCTATGAGTCAGAATTGCCTCAAAAACACCGGCTACTCATGAGTACAAGTAGGACACACTTGAAGGACTAGTAGTTACGATTCGATTTGGGGTTTCAGTGGACATCATTCAGATGGCTATGGAGTGTGGGCAGGCAACAAGGCAGAGCAGGCCCAAAGTCGGACAAGGAGGCAAGTTCTCTGTGAACCACAACATACAAGCCTAAACCCGGATCTGCCGCTTCTCAAGAAGAATTGGAAAGCTTGTTGTTTTCCTCCCCGTGTTTTATGAAATCTCATGGACTTTGAAATGTTGGCAACTACCTTTTTGAAAAACTAACTACAGTAGTATGGAGGCCACTAACATCAATCACCTCCTGAATGTAGCCACTGCACCTTGCAAATTCTGAAGAGAAACTCTTGATACATAGGCTAAAATAATAATAAAAACAAAGGCTAAATATTCAGTAAGCCCCGATTTTAGTTGAGGAATAAGGGTCACAAAAATCCAGTTTGTGACAGTGTTTATCAATGTTAGGGGGTACTGGTGATCAGTAAGTTTTCAGGTCCACTGAGCAGATAAATGCAGTAGCACTGTCACCTCTCAGACATACTCCTTCACTGACCTCTCACATTTTCCATTCTTTTTGGTGACATTTTCTCTCCGTGGCGAAGTGGAATTAGAGTGGGTATCTCAACTGTTCTCCCTCAGTCAAGAGAAGAGCCTGGCACCCCAGCGCTGCTCACTGCAAGCTCAGTAGTTGACCCTCCCGTCACTCCTCGGGAGAAAGACAGGGCTTTCAGCTCCATAAAGGGTCACAGTCTCAGAAACCCGGAGGCACTTCTGCTCCGTCTTCCAGGCTCTCTGTGAGTCAGAATTGACTGGGTAGCCATGACTTTGGTTTGGGCTGGTAGCTCAAAAACCGAAACGGTTTGGGAACCGGTAGGTTAAAAAGAACGCCAACATTGTTTGGAGGCTACACCTTGCTTTTGGACAGACCTCGAAAAAGTTAACAACATGCTTACATTGGTTTCTACCTGGAGTACAGAAGAATGGAGGCAGATCCTTCTGAATTTCATTTCAGACTAGTGTTGTACTTTTGGGTTATAAACATGGTAGAATTACAAAGAGGAGATTTGCTGGAAAGCAAAAAGCAACAGAGAGAAAGGAAGGGGAAAAAACACAAAATAACAACAACAATTTTTTTTTTACATTTTGTTGTTACTACTGAGTACAAAACACCTTTCTAGCAAACCAGTGAGAAAAAGAAATATCTCAGTACTTCAAAACATACGAGAACAGGGCGGAGAGTCGGAAGCTGTGGCAGATGATGGCAGGCCCAGCAATGGCAGATCTCAGAACCAAACCCAAATCAAACCTTCTGCCACCAAGCCAATTCTGACTCACTGCGACCGATGGAGGGTCTCTAAGACTGTAGGTTGTTATAGGAGTAGCCAGCCTCATCTTTCTCCTGTAGAGTAGCTGGTGGGTCTGAACCAATGACCTTGAGGTCAGCAGCGCAGCACTTAACTCAGCATCACCAGAGCCCGGGAAGCAACAACTGAGCCCCCGAGGCTCAGTCCAAAGATATACTTTCTTAAGGAGTCAGACTGAAGCCACAAAAAAGGGAACTGGAAACTCCAAAACTGGCCACCAAGGGCCTCTTAGACTCCATTGGTGTGGAGAGGCAGGAGACTGGAAAGTTAAATCGGGGACATACATAAAAAAGAACCTCAGGGCTGAACCCCGGTGGCGTAGTGGTTGTGTGCGGGACTGCAGCCCACTGGGTTGGCGGTTCAAATCCAGCAGCAGCTCATCAGGAGCAAGGTTGGGCCTCCTACTCCCACCCGAGGGCAGTGATGCCCCCCCACACACCAAAAAAGAATCTCTAAGGCAGACATCTAGAGAGTTACCCTGAACCCACCCTCAAGTCTTAGAGATGACTGAGGGAAAATGAAATAATAATCAAAAAAATGGAATCCATTAAAGTATAAGGAACAAAAAGGAAATTGGCACAGAGTTGAGATAAATAAGATTAAGTCAAAAAGTAGTGCTACAGATGCAAAGACACCTTTTTATGAAACAACCACCAAGAAAGTAGCGCAGTGTGAAACTCTTGTCTATCAACATAGCTTGCATCTAGGTCAGCACACTTCTAGGTCAAGACGGTGTTTCCATCTTGCTGATCCTCCCCTGAAGAATTCTGCAATTGTCTATTTCTGTCATGCAACAATGGCAATTTGGGCAACCTCAAGGGATGTGTTCTTTTTAAGTGTTCTTTAGAACAAAAAGTCATCTGATGGGGTAAGATTGGAGCTACAGGGTGAAGGGGTTAGGGTTCTCAATGAAATTCTTCATGGACAGCCCTTGCTGCCTTTGAAGAATGAGTAAGTACACTGTTATAGGAAAAAAATTCCTCGGCACAATTTTCCTGATCTCTCATCGATGCAGTTTTCTATTTTACTTTTTTTTTTATTTCACAATTAGCATTTTATTTATTGTTTTGAGGATCAGTACAGAGCCATTGTGAGCATCTGTAAACAATTCTTTCTTTCAAAATCATTTTATTGGGAACTAATACAGACTTCATATCATTTCATAGTTCGGTCATGTCAGGCAGTATTAACTTGCTACCACATCAGTATCAAAACAGTCTCTTCTTTCTTGAAGACCTTGATATCAGCTCCCCTTTAACCCTTTGCCTACTATACCCCCCAAGGACCCCTTATTCTACTTGCTTTCTCTACAGATTCATCAGTCCTGGGTTCCATATGCCAAAAACCAGAAAAACGTATTAACCAAAATACATAAGGATTGCCCTGATGCCAAAATACAGCTGAGATAAATCCCAGTACTGAGAAAACAAAAACAGAAAATGTTGAAAACCAGATCAGGTCTGACATACATCAAAAGAGGAGATCAACTGACCAGGCTGTAACCCTTCAAGTCAGGTTTATCCTTTTGACCCCCTGTAGTCGTCCCTCCAATGCTCTCCGGTTTCTTCCCATCCTTCTACTAGGGATGTACAATTTTTATGTACAAATATAAAAAATCTACAAGCCATGTGGTTACAATTCTTTTCTAAATTCCAGAATTTCCTGCTTTAAATTTGGAAGCAACTTTTCCATATGAGGACATAAGTACCAATAACTTCAAGTACTAGTAAGTAGTTAGATCACAAACCAAAACCAAACTGACTGCCATCGAGTCCGTTCGTAGTGACCCGAAAGGACAGGACAGACTGCCCTGGTGAGTTTCCAAGAGTGTGACTCCTGAAGGGAGGGAGCCTCGTCTCGCGGCTGCGGACTGACGCTGGTGCCCACTGCTGCCCTTGTGGCTTGCAGCCCACACGTAACTCCTTACATCACCAGGGCTCAGCTCCCAGCTACACCGAAATCCCACTAATTCACAATTGAATAGCATACCTGCCACTCTCCAATTTTCACCTATTCACAACATACAGCAAAATCTTTAGGCGAACTGGGCTATTCCAACCAAAGATGATACAGAATGCACACAGTTCTGACAGGGAGAGCACAACGAGGGAAGGTTTTACGGAGACTAGAATTAGAAGTCTTTTACAAATGTTCAGGTCATACACATGCATGACTTTGACTCTAAATTGCTTTGTCTTATGACAGAAAGAACTACCCCCAACACTCAAGATGTTCATAACCTCCCATAATTCAACATCCAACTCCTGGTTGGATAAACAAAACAATACAACCAACTATTTCACCTATTTTTTAAAAATCACTTACCCTTAAAAAAATGAGATGAAGTGGGGCTTCTACCTTCTTAAAAAAAATGTTCCTAGAATTTATAGAAACTTGCATTTACAAAATAGTTGCCAGAACTATTCTTCTGGATTGTACAAGAAGGGCAGTAAAAGGCCCACTGATCTGAAGTGGTGGACAAACAAGTCAGACGTGGCTGCCTTCTCCCCTGCTTCATCGGCGGTGGGATTCGTCTCCTTGTTTGTTTCTCCATTGAGGGCAAGTAAACCCTCTTTAGTTTTTTAGCTAGTCACTAGGCTGAAGTGGCACTTTTCCTTTTTTGCTTGCACTTATTTTGTCTGATGATTTATCCTTGCCTGCAGTTTTTTGGACTTCTTTCCCACTTTTACAGGAGCAGAGTTAGCTGACAACATCACCCATCTTCTCTTGGGCTCCTCCTCCTTCACTGCCCCTTTGGTCAAGTTGACCAACCTTTTGTGGGAATGCAGCAGGCCGAGAGCCTTCATGAAGATGGGTTGCCCGGCTGCTGCCTCTCAGTCCACAGCCCAGTGTGCTGGGACCTAAGGAGGGCAATGGAAGAATCCAGTTCTCCACTTTCTTAAAGCTTTTTTTTCATAAGTTCTCATGGTCACCCTATGCCTTCAAGAAAATCTATCAAGACTACCCCTTGGGAATCCCCAAAAACAGTCAATGTAACTACGAGCTGACTTCTCTGCTTTGAGTTTTAACTGGATCAAAGTATCCCCTTGGAAGTCACTGACAGGTCTTTACTCTCTGGATCTTATTGGTTAATTTAAGATTCTTCTCTAGTTATAATTTGTTCAATAAAATCATCTTCATTATCTTCAATCTTGCTTTTTTTTAAAAAAATCATTTTATTGGGGGTTCTTACAACTCTTGTTACAAACCATATATCAATTGTATTCGATATATTTGTACATTTATTCCATCATTCTTTTCTAGACATTTACTTGCCATTGAGCTCTTGGGATCAGCTCCTTTTTTCTCCCCTCCCTCCCCCCACCCCCAACCCTCGTGGCCTCTTAATAAAGATTGTTGATTGTTAATTATTTTCAAACCTCATACCAGCCATTGTCTCCCTTCCCCTTCAGGTTTCTGTTATTCTTCTCCTTCGATGGGGGGTGGGTGACTATGTGCCATTCACTGCAATCAGTGGCCCCCTCCCTTCCCACCTCTCCCCTATTTCCTCCTATCCTTTTGGTATCTCTATTCCCATTCCTGCTCTTGGGTTGCATGTGTTGTAAGTGTTATCTCTTGCCTATACCTATATACGTACTCCCGTACCGTCTAGATTGGAAAGCAGCACTAGAGTTGTGAGAGCAGAGAAGGGGGCCTCCTCTACTGCACCCTGATTGATTCACCCGCACCCTGCAACCACTCTGTGGGGGCATGTTCCACTGTCCGTAGATGTGCTTTGGATCTCCATTCCAACCCCACTCCATTCTCATCAATGCATTTTTGTTTGTTTGTTTACTCTTTGCTGTAAATCTTCTGATGTCCATTGCCCGATCTCAATGAGATCTCATGATCACACTGGCTGGTGTGCTTCTTCCATGTGGGCTTGGTGCTTCACCGTTGGATGGCTGCTTGTTTAACTTCAAGACTTTAAGACCCCCAAACACTATGTCTTTAATAGCCGGGCACCATCCTCTGCCTTCACCACATCTGCTTATGCACCCAATTTATCTTCAGCAATTGTGTAGGGTGTGTGTGTGTTGGGGGTGGAGGGTGAGCGTCACAGAATAGTGGACAGAGTCATGGACAGGAGGCAACAGGGAAGCAAAGCCAGCATCTAGGAGAGGGCAGACATCCTGTGAGTATTAACGAAACACCAAGCTAGTGGAGAGGAAGCACTAAGAGGTAGAAGAAGGGGGAAAGTGATGGCGGGGCAGGAGGAGGCAAAGGGAAACAAATGTAAGCTTTAGGAAGCACTGGCAAAGATAGGAAAATTAAGAGGTGTGCACTTATGCAAATACATTAATCTATAATAATAGTGGTATTGGCCTATGTATATCTATTTATAAGGCAATACACTGAAGCTGTAGACAGACCTTGGACCTCAGCTCTTACCTTCCTTCAATACATTCTTGCTTTAAAAGATTAAACAGAAAAGTTGGCTTTTTGAGCTGGCTAATCTTCGTGCAAAACTTTTGGAAACCACCGAGCTAAAAGCTAACTGAGGCCAAAATGTTGGCGCAAAATGGAAAATGTCAAACCATGTGAGGTCCTCATTTCAGTAGCTATCACAGCAATGGCGATTCTAGTCTTCTTCTACCTATCTTTGCTCATCCTTGAGGTCTTCCTAACTTTCCCTAAAATATCTAATCCATCTGAAATCTGTTGTAGGACAGTATTCCTGTAAATTTATGGCAAAGCTTCAATGTTTGAGAAGATGTTCACTATAATTTTGTTAAACATGTACCCTGAGCTCAAAATCTTTTTTTTCCCATAGTGAGAAAAGGTATCCTAGTAAGATCAATATGACAGGTACATTATTGTGAGAACTTGTGTTAGCCATTCTCTGAACACAGACATGTTTAAATATGCTTTGTTTGGAATACCATATTTTTCAGATCCTGAGATGTACCTGACCATAGAACACACCCAGTTTTTTAGAGCAGGAAAAGAAGAAAAAAATATTCTGAAACAAATAGTACAAGTATACTAAAATGGTCTGGGGTACCACAACTTCGGACCATAAGACACACCCTCATTCCCCACCCCCACCCCCCATCACCCCGACTGTGTATATATGAACTGAGAACCTGGTAAAAAATGCTTTTTAGTTACCTTCACATACTATGAGAAACCAGTAGAAAATTAGCAGCATAGTGGACCAACTACCAAAAATTATTAACTAGAAAACCATTATGGTGAAAAAGATTAAAACTGGAATCAAATAATCCACCATGAATTTAAGAAAATTTACCACCCCTATGAAGACTAAAATCAGGAACACAAGAACTCAAAGAAGAAAAATAGGAATAACAATAGGGGAAGGGTGACCAAAAAAACTCAGGAATAATAGTAATAGTAATAATAATAATAATAATAATAATAATAATAAGGTATCACAGAAAGACAGAAAACACTGACAGAGGCAAAAAGAAACATTAATGAAACAGTGAGAGGCATGTGAGATAGAATGAACAAGTGAAAAGATAGGTAAAATATAGTGGAGATGGGGAGACAATGAGCGATTAGCAAGAGTTAAAAGCAAAGCAGATACTTATACACAATCCTGCCATAACTGTCATCTATAGGTAGATAGGTCGATATGTAGACTGAAAAGATGTGAGAAGGAAAGGAGGAATGTGTATTTTGTTGGTATGTGTGTAAAATAGAGGATACTGGACAAATATATTTACCTTTACCAAAAATACATTCTTGAATGTGGTGGAGTACACAGGGGCAAAATTATGAACCGATGGTTCCAGAGGGGACATGGGAAAAGGGAATGTGGGGGAAAGGAAGTGGTGTTAACCAACTCAGGGACAAAGGAACAACAAGTGATCCGAAATGAGTGGCAAGAAGGGTGTAATACGCCTGGGAGGGATTGCCGGGAGGGATTGATCAAGGGTAATGTAACCTAGAGAAATTATTGAAACCCATATGAAGGCTGAGCATAATAGTGAGACAAGTGGAAAGTAAAATGAAATAAAGGAAAGAACTATGAGGCAAAGGGAATTTTTAGACCTCTAAATACAGGCATGTACATATGTAAATATATTTATATATGATGATGGGGAAATAGATCTAGGTGCATATATTTATAGGTTTAGTATTAAGGTAGCGAGTGGACATTGGGCCTTCACTCAAGTACTCCCTCAACGCAAGAAAACTTTGCTCTACATAACTGACATTCCATGATGCTCATTTTGCAGACGCAATCACTGAAGACAAATGGGTGCATAAGCAAAGGTGGTGAAGAAAGCTGATGGTGCCCGGCTATTAAAAGATATAGCATCTGGGGTCTTAAAGGCTTGAAAATAAACAAGCAGTCATCTAGCTCAGAAGAAACAAAGCTCACATGGAAGAAGCACACCAGCCTATGTGATCATGAGGTGCTGAAGGGATCGGTATCAGGCATCAAGAAAAAAAAAATCATAAAATTGTGAATGAAGGGAAGTGCAGATTGGGGACCCAAAGCCCATCTGTGGGCAACAGGACATCCCTTAACAGAAGGGTCATGGGGAGGAGACAAGTCAGTCAGGGTGCAGTGTAGCAACGATGAAACATACAACTTTCCTCTAGTTCTTAAATGCTCTCCTCCCACACCCTCATCATGATCCCATTTCGACCTTACAAATCCAGCTAGACCACAGGATGTACATTGGTACAGATAGGAACCAGAAACACAGGGAATTCATGACATGAATCTTTCAGGACTGGTGGTGAGAGTGGTGACACTGGGAGGGTAAGGTAGAAAGGGGGAACTGATTACAAGGATCTACATATAACCAACTTCCTGGAGAACGGACAACAGAAAAATGGGTGAAGGGAGACGTCAGTCAGTGTAAGATATAACAAAATAATAATTTCTAAATTATCAAGAGTTCATGAGAGAGGGGGTAGCATGGAGGGAGGAGAAAAAATTAGGAGCTGATACCAAGGACTCAAGTGGAAACAAATGTTTTGAGAATGATGAGGGCAACAAATGTACAAATATTCTTGACTCAACAGATGTATGTATGGATTGTGATAAGAGTTGTATGAACCCCCAATAAAATAATTTTTTTTAAAAAGGTTCATGAACAGCCATTGGTGATGCAACTACCCATATACACTCAAGGATAAGCCAAGTTTTTCAGCACATTTTCAATGTAGTTTTTGTGGTGAAATTATGTCTGTTGGTGGATATTCGGTATTGTATTGGTCTCTCTCTGTCTTGAGGGGAAAAGGCAGAATGAGGAAAATAAGGACACATGGAAATTGTTAGTCCAGTGGACCAACGGATAATCCAGACATCAGTCTTTTTGACCTTGAGAACAGAGAAAAAAATAGATGGTACCTGCATACAACTGCCAACGGTTTTCAAAGGGATCACATTAGACGATCCTTGGTAGTTTAAGAGAAAAACATAGAACAAGACTCAAAATCATACAGAAGACTAGGCTTTTTGGTCAGAAACAGACTATGGCTCTTGGTCTGATCGTTCAGGTTAGGAAATGAACTAGTTTTCAGTCAAACAGTAGGCAGGCACACTGGATTAACAAGAACACATCGCACTCATAGGGCATACACATGTAAGACTAATCAACCATTTAAGATCAATAGGGCAGCATTTACTCAAGGACAAAATTCAGAAGGATCCTGAAAGGCGAAGTGCAGACAGCAGATAAGGAAGAAGTGGAGTGAGGGAAGGCACACTGAGGGCAACGAATGGGTGAAACAAAGTGTGTATGAACTGTTGTCTGATTTGCTTGATGTGGCTAAGCGCTTGAATGCTAACTGAAAAGTCAGTAGTTCAAGCCCACCAGCCGCTTCATTAGGAGCAAACTGTGGCAGTTTGCTGATGGAAATGAAGTCTTCTAGCCTTGGGAACCCCTTGGGGCAGACAGGATTGCTGTAAATCTGAATTAACAGGATAGCAATGAGCAGCAGGTTGAGTTTAACTACCCATAAATTTATTTTTAAAAAGTCTCAATTACTCCGATTTGAGTATGTATTGAGTATACAGCATGGAGTTCAGTTTTGTTTTATGAGTCCATTTGAAATGTTTTTTTTAATAAAGTTGTACTCATTTATATTTGCTGATATATCAAAAAACTTGTGGGAAATTAAATTTTTTTATTCTATTTTTCCACTAACTTTCACTTAACTGTCATATTTTACCTTGTTTTCTGTGTGCTTTTGTTATTGCTGTTTTTCTGTTTACCAGATTTTTGTTTTATTAACAGTCTTAGTTCTTTATAACATCTCTTTGAATCACCTACCTTCCTCTTTCATTTTTCTCCAACATCCAGTTTTGGTCAATAATATGCATTCACAGTAGTGTTTACACTAACGTTTCCACTACTTGAGTTCTGAACTTTATGGCTATCTATTTGACTTCTAGCTGCTACCTCAAGGTACTTAGCTTATTATGTCTCCCACTACTAATTTTTGTTCCTTGCATTCATATGATATCATGTCTTGCAATACATTATGTTCTGGTTTATCACCCTTACCTCCATCTGTTTGAGTCTTAATTCTTCAGTTAAATATGTAAACATGGAGCGATCCCCCAAATAACTTCTTTGGAAGTTTCCCCTAGTCTTTCTTTGGCTGCCTGGAGCCCACTGGCTATTAGTTTTCTCAAGAAGAGCTATGAGAACAATATGCGAATGTTATGCCTCCTTTGTGTTGCCTTGTACTTGAAAGACATCTTAGCAGGTCATAGAGTCCTTAGCTCATATTTTCTCACCTTGAGCGTGTTGTCTGTCAGGATTGTGCCACTGTCTTCTTGCTTTAATGTTGCTGTGGAGATGCAACTTAAAAAATCTTTTTTCCTATTATTACTTTTTTGTCTTTATGTTCATAGGGTTCTTTTTTCCTTTTCTTTTTCTTTTTGTTAGGATTCTTTATCTGACATATATTAAATTTATTAGACTATGTCATTACTGACTGTTATTTTTCCCTGGCACATTGTGTGCCCTTTTAATATGCAGATTCAAATATTCTTACATTTTAGTAAAGAAAGTAAACTTTAGTAAAACTTTAGTAAAGTTTTCTTTAATTGTGTCTTTTAATTTTGTTTCATTGTTTTGGTTTTCTTTACTGAGGATTCTAATTGCATGTGCATTAGATCTAATTTTCTGTCTTTCTTGTATACTACTTTGTCTTTACTTTTATTTCTCCACCACAGTTATCTTTTTATTTAGCTAAAATGTTTTACTGTGAATTGGGTAAAAGGTTACTGAGCAGATTTTTCTATAAGCAAACTGCCACAGTGTGCTCCTTCTGGAGCAACTGGTGGGCCTGAACTGTGGACTTTTTATTAGTGTTCAAGCCCTTAGCCACTGTGGCACCAAACAAATCAGACAACTGTCCTTAAGAAGACAACAATTGCCTTAACCCAGAGCCTAGCGTCATAACCACTACCCAAAGCCTAGACTCACTGCCATCAAGACTATGTCGACTCACGGCAACCTTACAGGACGCAGCAGAGCTGCCCCTGTGCACTTTCAAGACTATAAATCATTCCAGGAAGAGGAAGAGGAAGTGACATCTTTCTCCAGAGTAACTACTAGAAGAACCATAAAATTTGTCTGTGCTTTCTTGTGTGTGTGTATGTGTGTGTGTGTGTGTGTGTGTGTGTTTTGTTTAGCTTTAGGGGCATCACTGCCCTGGTGGTGGAAATAGGAGGCCCAGCCTTGCTCCTGGAGAGCTGCTGCTGGATTTGAACCTCCAACCCAGTGGGCTGCAGTCCCGCGTACAACCACCATGCCACCAGGTCTCAGCCTGTCTGTGCTTTCTTAATAAAACATGCACATATGCTAGCATACACAAAAATATCTTATATACTGAAAAGTATTTAAAAACAAATCACAAGATAACTTCCAAATACAACCAGAAATCAAATTTGCCATTCTGCCACTGGTTTAAAAGCATGTAAGATATGGAAGGAGGTTGTTCCCCAAGTGAAGCTGCTGGATAATGAGGGCTTAGAAGGGGAGGTTTGAAAATAGAGATTGAACAAGATATGTGCATGTGTTTAAAAATGAATACAAAGAAAAGATCTAGCAACATACTCCATGTGGCAGTCATGTGCTTATGTTAATTTTGTGACTGAAATGTAGGGGTGGAGTCTAGGGAGTCTAGCCTGTTAATCTGGAGATAGCCACTGAGTAGCTAATGAGGCCTCTATGTGGGCATGGCTTTCTCCTGAGACTTCTGGGAAATATCGCAATATTTCCCTCGTGAAGATGAGAAGCTGTCTTCCCCAGTTGTTGGAAGTTAGTGAGAGATGAGGAATCACGGACAAGACAAGCTGGCAGCATCTGAGAGGCTGGAGAAGCCGGCGGAGTGACCACACAGCTTTGCCCTGATGGAGCCAGACCTCTGAAGCTGGGGCGGCCACATGGAGACCTCTGCCAGCAATGAATTGCTTCTGCTATTGATGCACCCTGAGCCCTGGAAGTGAGGAGACATATGGAGACACCTGCCAGGGCCGGGATCCTGCACCCATTGACCTGTGACTTTGTGAGTCGGAAGGAGACTTTATAGACTGATTTCGGGCATATAGGTTAATATTGGACTTATGACTTTGAACTGCACTGGGCTCAATGTCCTGTTCCTCATGTATATAAACCTTTTCCTTATATTTATATGTGTGTCTATGAAATGTGTTCCTCTAGTCTGCCCGGACTAGCACACTCCATAAATACTATTTATCAAGTGAAAAAAAAAATTGCCATTCTGCTAGTTTAAAGAATTTAGTATGCTTCCCTTTAGTGGTATGCTTTCCACATAAATAGCTCAAAGCATTGTACTGAAATCCCCCATAGGTTTACGTCAATATCAGTTGTCCACCTAACATCAGTAATTCCTCACTTGGATAATAATCTACTGTCGAGCACTCAAAAACTAAAATCCTACTTGCAGAGGTTTCCTCTGATAAAAGCAGACTTGAGGAGTGATATTTTATCAGATATACAGCATGTTACAAGTATTTCAAAAGAAGCAACATGGCCCCCACCCTCACAAAATCCCTGCCCCAACTTCTGTGGAAATGCAGAGCTCTGGAATTGCTTCCAGGCGTTAAAGAGTTAGAGCTTCAGAGAGCACTGTCACGCCCAGGTAGAAGGGCAAACGGGTAACAAAAATGGACTCTTCATATACAAGAATAAACTTGTGACAACATGGATTCAGGTAAGACTTAAGGGGAACAAACCGCCACATTTCAGTGCTTCAGTTTCAACACCAATAAACACAAGGGATGGGGGTGATACCAGTCATGGAAGCCTCCGTGCCGTCGAGTCCATGCCGACTCAGACTGACCCTACAGCACAGGGACTGCCGACAGAACTGCCCCATAGGTTCTTGAGAACCTTTCCAAGAGCAGAAAACCCCCCGCTCCTTTCTCCGGAGGAATGGAAGCAGTGGTCAGGAAATCCAGAAGAAGTTTGCCTTGGAACTGCAGCACAAGACTTCTTTAAAGTGATTAAAAAGCCAAGAGGTCACTTTGAGGATTACAGTACACCTCATCCGAGGCATAGTATTTCCAGGCACCTTATACGCATGTGGAAGATGTACAATGAACACAGGAGACTGAAGAATCACGATGTTGTAGGAGAATACTGAATATACCATGAACTGCCAGGCGCACGAGGAAATCTGTCTTGGAACAAGTACAGCCGGAACGCTCCTTGAAAGCGAGCTCAGGGAGACTGTGCCCCACTCACTTTTAACATGTATAAGATGGGACCAGTCCCTGGAAAAGGACAGCATGCTGATAAAGTAGAAGGTTAAGAGCTTCAAGGGATGGCTGCAGCAACAGAACCAAACACAACAATCACTGATTGTGAGAAGATTTCAGATCAGGCAATAACCCAAAGTTACTTAACCACACCAACACCAACAACAAATTTAGGCTATGTGCTGCCGAAGCGAGCACCACCACCACCACCACCAACAACAACGGGTAAGATTGTTGTTAAAGATTAAATGAATGATGCACTTCAGAGGGCCGGGCTGCTAACAGCCAGGCGGGGCAGTTTGAAACCACTACCAGTCGCTCCCAGGGAGAAAGACCAGGCTTCTACTCCCCAGAAGTCTCAGAAACTAAACTCAAAGGTGCAGCTAGCTCTAGCCTGTCCTGTAGGGTTTGCTAAACAAAAGAGCTTGATGGCAAGTCCCTTCATACCCAGCCTCCTTCCCAGCAGACTATGGCCCACAAGACGCTCGTTCTAAATAGATCATGTGGAGCTTCCATTGACAATGGGTATTTTTAGACTATTGTTTGTATTGAGATTTTAACTAACTGTATTTAGATGGAAAATAATGACTTGACTAAAAGATGTGAAAAAATTTTTAAAGAAATCCATTTTACTTTTTAACAAAATCTCTCTGAAATCTGCCACTCTTCATTTTATCAGAGAGGCAAAGGGATTTATCTTGAGATGTAAAAGAAACACATAGCAATGGATCATTACCTGCCCTACTGTCTTTCAGTGTGCCTTTGAAATATTGAGGCAAAGGAAGTACAAAGCTTTTCCTCCACATGAGAGGTCTACACAGCACGTCCCACAGTGCGAGGGCAACGGTCACCCCTCCTTCATAACCAGGGAAGGAGAACAGCACACGCCAGTACCCTCAGAGTGCTCTGACAAAATAGAAAAAGACTTTCTTTATATAAAATGAACTACATAAGGGAGAAAACTACTCTTAATATGGATGGGCTCTGTGCAATACTCTCATAAAGAGTGAGTCTCAGAAAACTCAGAGGAGCAGTTCTGCCCTGTCCTACACACTCACTGGGAATCCACATTGACTCAGTCACAGAGAGTTTGGTCCAACAGAACTTCCTGCTATGATGGTAATGTTCTACGTCTGCGCTAATTCAATAGCCACTAGCCCCTGAGCCCTTAAAATGTGGCTTATGAAAATAAGAAATTGAATTTTTACTTTTACTTGATCTTAATCGATTGAAATTGAAGTAGACGTATTCAGTGAGTGCTACTATATGAGGCAGGGTAGGTTAGTCCTCAGCAGCAAAACTGGGTAGCTGCCTGTTTTACACTGAAAGTCACGATTTGAAACACTGGCATTCTACACTCATATTTCATATTCAGTTGGCTACTTAATATCTACAGCTAACAAGGGTTGGTCAGAAGTGAGTTTCCAAATTGCCAAAAGTTTCAGCAATTCCTGCTTCAAAACATAAGCATACCAAATCCACTGAGCAGAATTCCTTTGGCAATGTTCACATTTCCTCCTGTGAAACTTAGGCACAGAGAAGAATGGGAAGAATCCAAACAAACTGGCCCATCCTCCTCTTGACACACAGGGAAGAGATAAAGACATGAAATCAATAAAAGGCTAATATAACCCTTGGATTCTAGATGGGTACTTCTATTCACTGACCAGCTTCTTTCAAAACAGCTGTGGCTTCCAATAAAACGCATTCCAGTATTTGTTTGAGCCCTCGGACTGTGTTCCAGGATGCCCAGACCATGCCCTGACACACTAGAATTAAGCAGGCCTCTAAGACAGCGGTTCTCAACCTGTGGGTTCCAACCCCTTTGGGGGTCGAACAACCCTTTCACAGGGGTCACCCGATTCGTAACAGTAGCAAAATTATAGGATTGTTTTATTTTGTTTTGTTTGTGGCATCACTGTCCTGGTGGGAGCAGGACAAAAATTACAGTTATAAGTAGCAATGAAAATAAAGTTATGGTTGGAGGGAGGGGTCACCACAACATGAGGATTAAAGGATCTATACATCAGGAAGGTTGAGAACCACTGTTCTAGAAGTAAACCCCTTAAAGTATATACACTAAAAATTCTACACCCACTCCTCCCCATGCTTACATTCCAAAGACAGGGTCTGTGTGTGAAAACCGACCGTTTGACGTGGATGATAAGCACATGCCCTCAAGCGCTCACCTCCACTGCCATGCTGCCTTCCCCTCAGAAGAGCCGGGCCCTTACCACTGTCACAGGTGAGGCTCACCCGGTCTTCCAGGGGTGGGGTGGCCCACGTGCTGCCCTGCCCCAGATCCCAACCCTCTCCTGCCCTCCTTCACTATTCCCAAAGGATGGTCCCAGCTAATCCCCTCGGTGACCCCCAAATGCCCTTGGTGGTTCTTTCAGGGGTGAGGGCTCCCTCCCTGTCCGTAGTCAGGAGAGCCTGGGTTCTGTGGGCCAGAGGATAGACTCTGCTTGCTGAATCCTAGCCACCACCACCTTGAGCAGGCCTTCCCTGGCTCTCAGTAGGCAGCCTGTCCCCTTCATTCAGTCCCTGTGTCCCCAGGAGAAACCATGATAATCAAGGGTTTCTTCTGAGGACATGGTTTGGCCTGGTCTCTGCCCTTGACTTTAAACTGCAGTTTTCACTGGCCTCTTAACTACTGGCCCCACTCCCACTCAAGCAGCTGTCCCACCCACGTATGGGCCTGCCCTGGAGGAGGCATCAAGGAAGCATTAGGGGCTGACACAGGTAACAGTCAGCTGAGTACCACACCTCAGAGCTAGCCACTCAGCTGCCCCTCAGGATGAGGAGCTGGGACCATATCCTGGGGTCTCACCTCCTCCTTGGCCAGGGCAAGACAGTGGCTGCTGCTGCCCCAGCCCCCTAGAGCCAGCCAGCCAGGACCTACTAGGCAACATCCTACCTCTAGAGACCCCAGTCCCGTTTCCCAGCCTGCTCTGCCAAACGAGATTGTACCCACCCCAGTGTCAAAATCCTAGGCGATATAAGCTTCTTTCTGCATGTACACAGGGTCTGCTGGTGAAATCACATCAGGGATTGTGATATTCGCTCCTGCCAGATATGTGTCATTTACCGGTGAAATAGCTAGAAAGTACCTTTTTTTTTTACTACGGTACCTTATAACTGCAAAATGTTAAAATAGTTAGGTATTCAATAAGTGAGGATTCAACGATACTTAAATGAGACAAGCGCATCCAACTGTCAAAATGCAGTAGCCCGAAGAAGAGCAGACGCTTCAGGAATGACTCAAATATGCAGACAATGCCAAGCCCACTTTCAAGCAGGTGGCAGAAGAAACTGCACAATCCTGTAGTCAAGAAGGAAGAGACATCTTGAAAACAAATATTCCTTGGAATATACTGTAGCCACTTGAGCCTCAAGGCACATCAACCACTGAATTCCTTAGGATGTCAACCAAGGTCAATGCCAAATTCTGATTCTTCATCTTCCCCTCACGCTAATACTTAGACCAGCCTGCACCACACACATCCGCAGAAACATTTTGGTAATTTCATTGCGTTAAAGCAGCATGAATTTCTAGAACTACCCATATAAATTCTATGAGTTTGTTTAAAAGAAGCCAATTTAAATATACTGTACAAAACCTATATCTGTTAGTGCTACAGGGCACATTCAGAGAACCCGAAGAAATATATATATATATATAATATCTGTACCTATATCTATATCTATATCTATATCGAGAGAGAGAGAGAGAGAGAGAGAGAGAGAGAGAGAGAGAGCAATTACCAACAGAACAAGTCTAAGACAGTCGTGCGGGTCAACCGGAGACCTGCACTTCATCTTTTCCTCCACCACTATCACTGCCACCACAGCCTGAAAAAAGGCCTAGAGGCCCACTTAATGCATCCAACCAGCACGGGGATTTTGAGAAGACACACTACAGGGAAGAACTACATGTTTTATCAGCTCTAGTAGAATGATGAAAGGCAGGCGTCTGGGGAAGCTGAAAAGCCTTCATCGGGAGCAACCAAGAGCACTGACATAGCAGGAGTCTGTCAGCCTCCATGGAAACTGTGTGTTACCAGGTGTGTGTGTGTGTGTGTGTGTGTGTGTGTGTGTGTGTGTGTGTAAAAATGTGCACATACTGGCCTGGGTAGGGAATGAAGGAGAATTCTGAATGGGGAGCTGCCCTGCTATTCAAGGCAGAGCGTGAATGAACACCGCCTCCTCTTCCAGGCCATGAACTTTGGGTCCTGCTAACCGCAGTATCTGCTGCAGCTCTCGCACCAATTAGACAATTATGTGACAAAATTTCACCATATTGAAGTGATAAGTAATGAAAACCTCGATTTTCCTCATTATCCTAATTTTCAGGGGCCCAAGGGAGGAAGTTAAGTAAATCTAATGCAAAGCATGGAGTTTTCACCGCAAAGGTACAAGTTCTCAAAGGACATATAACGTTTAAAAGACGGAAAATTAACACTTCTCCATGACTTCTACAAATCTCTCCATCAAAACCCCATTACTCTTATTTACCAAAAGCCAGCTTAAAGAGCAGAAATACACTTCCTAAATGCCCTCCAAAGATATGAGCAAGAAACAGATACTTTGTTTTTCATATTTCATATCCTAAGGCAGATTGAAGGTAAAATTTCAGTAAAGAGACCACCATAACAGAAAAGGCCAGTCTGGGGGGTCGATGTATAGTGTCAATATCACAGCACAGTAGAATAAGGGAAAACACTTACTAAAAGGTCTGAGCCCAAGTACGGCTTAAGTTTTTTTCCTAATTTCTAATATTTATAGACTACACATATTCCTCTTCATTTTTCTAAGTCCTTAAATTCTAGGTATTTAATTCCAATTTCTCAGTGTGCTTTAGCAGACACGTTTGCATACACAAAAGTCAACCACGTTCACAATATATGATTAATTGCATTGACTGAGCTATTCACGAAATTCCACTCCGAACTTATCATGCCTCCTAACAAAGGGGGATAAAGGAGGATTGGGAATCATTTCTTATTTTGTTTTTTCCAAGAACCAAAGCATCAAGCTTCTGTAATGCAAGGTGCGATATACATTTAATCATGGCTCCTGACTTAAGCATAACATTATACATTATTACACAGGCATGAAACAAAAGTGCTCCGACTCTTACCTGTATAGCCAGCATACCATCCCCAAGAAGCCACGATTCCTATAAGCCATTTATACATGATTCCTTCAATATACCAGAACAGCTTACTGTCCAGCATGCGCAGAGGCTGAAGCATAATCACATAGAAGACGTAGGAGGGAAGAGCGAACACGTTGTTGGCGACCATAAAGGCAAATCTCATCAAAGCTTTCACCAGAATCCAGCCCAACCACGGAGCTTCTTCCAAAGTCACGGCCATTCTCACATTGGAGTCCGTCTGGTCTTCCTGGGGTGAAAGGGACGTGCGTTTACAATGGGGCGCAGGCTCACCCCAGATAAAGGGCGGCCCGCTCCCGCCCCCGGGCATAAAAAGAAAAAGAAAAAATCAGGGTCTGAGCTTCCCGGGTGCAGTACCTCGGCGATGGGGCAGGGAAATTCCCAGAGGGGGACCGAGAGCAAGGGAGGAGGAGCCGCACAAGGTCACGGGAGCTGTTCGCCGAGGCACAGGGGATGGCATAATATATTTAGCAAATGATAAATCCAAGTCCCACCACCTACTCAGGGCCCGGCCGTGCCCAGCGCCCCACTGCAGTCTCCGGGGCGGACTTCGGCGAAGCCAAACGGAGCCGCCGGCTGCAGGCACCCTGGGCACCCTCCCCCGGACGCCCGGGGAGCGCCCTGGCCAGGCTTTCGCGGACGCCTCGCCGCCCCCGTTCGTGCACATCGATTCCTGGCTTACCCGGGGCTCAGCTCGGAGCCCGGAGAGCGCCGCGGACCTGGCGCCGGGGCGGCCAGCGGGTTTGTGGGTCCCTTTCTAAGGAAGGCGGAGAGGGGCCTACAAGGGAGAGCACGGGAGAGTGAGAGGGGAAGGGGGCGGCGGTCAGGTGGGAAAGAGGAAGGACCCGGGCGGGGGACGGGAGGGGAGGGGAGGCGCGGGGGAAGGGGCCGGGGAGGGCCGGGCGGCGACCTCCGCGGCGGCACGGCGGGAGCGGGCTGCGGCGCTCGGGCGGGCGGACGGGCGTGCGGACGGAGCAGCGGTTGACGCCGCCGCCGTGGCGGGGGTCGTGGCGGCCGGCGCGGCCCGCGCGCCCGGCTCACCTCGGCGGGCGGCGGGCGGCGGAGCGCCGGGGCGAGGGCGGCCGGGGGCGGGCGGCCCGAGACGCGGTCGTGGGCGGCGGCGGCGGGTGTCCCCGGCCAAGGGGTCGCGGTCATGGACGCGGCGGCGGCGGCGGCGGCGGCGTGCGGGCGCCCTACTCGGCTCGCGGCTGCCTGCGGACAGAAAGACGGCAGGACGGAGTCAGAGGCCGGACCTGTCACCGGGGCGGGTCCCGCGGAGGCGGGCGGATGCCCCACGCCCCCGCCTCCACCCCGGGGCCTACCGCGCCCTCGTCCCGCAGGCCGCCGCCGCCCCCGGCCGCGCGACGCCCCCCACCCACCCCCGGCCCGGCCCCCGGCCGCTGCCCCGAGCCCGGCCCGCCGTCGCCCCGGGGCCTGCACTTGCCGAGCCGGGCGGTGCCTCGGGCGGGCCGGGCCCCGGCCCGGGCGGCGGGAGCCCGGGCGGCCGGAAGAATGCATGGCTGGCGGCGGCGCCGGCGGAAGGAGGCGGCCGCGGGGCTGGGCCCCGCTCCGGCTGCGGCGCGGCCCGCGCTCCGTCCCTGGCGGCGCCCAGACGCGGTCCCCGGGGCCGGCGGCGCTCGCCGGGCTTGGCGGGAGGGGCGGCGGGAAGGAAGCGGCGGGCGCGGGGACTGCGACGGAGCCGCCCCCAGAGCGCCCTCTAACGAAGGCGCCGCGCCCGCCCGCCGCCGCCGCCGCCGCCGCCGCCGCGCCCCTGCGAGCCCGCGGGGTCAAGGCCCTCGGGGCCGTCCGGCCGGTGGCCGGCCACCTCCCGAAGCCCGAAGCCCGGCCAGGGCCGCCTGGAAAGGTCTGGGCTGCGGACGAACCCGGCTCTGGCCCGCCCGGAGAGCCCTTCCCGGCCCAAACTGTTGCTCTCCATTGTCAGGGCTCTCGTGTCTGACAACCCGGGATTGCTCAGCCTGGGAGCCTCGGGGAAGAGCGAATCCCGTTCGGTTTGGGTTTTTGGCTAATGAGACCTCGTGGCTTTCCTTTTACATCTCTCCAGACGATGAAGGTCTGGTGCTCAAAATCAGTTTGTTGCCAGCACCAGGCCGGGCAAACACCTGGAATGTTCCTGAGACTTCCATTCCCCATCCATTTCGCTCAGCACACCCAGCCGTGGGGAGCTGGGGACGGAAGGCAGGTGGTTGGTCCTGAGTGGTCACCACACAGATGCCAAGGCCGGAAGATGGTTAGTCAAGATGGGAATGGCATTCACAAGAAGCCTAGCCTTGAGTGAGAGCAACACACAGCCAGAACAGATGGAAGCATTCAGTGCTGCCTTGTTTCAGAGGCGGGCTCCCACGGAAGAAAGCGGGAGCAGTCCACTGACCGTGCACACCGGAACATTCCCAAATGGCCCATCCAAGTCTCAGGGGAAAAACAAAAAGTATGAACTTTGTTCTTACCTCTGAGTCAGACCTGGGAGGACAGAGAGGATGCCGCTCTGACAATGCTTCCAGTGAACCGCCTTGTTTTAGCACGTCCTCTGTTCTGCCTCCTTTAAGAAATTCTTCACTGTTGGCTTTTTGAGAGTCCTGGTGGCTTAGTGGGGTAAGTGTGAAGCTCTTAACCACAAGGTCAGCCCACCAGCCCCTCTGAAAACAGGTGGGACTTTCTGCTCCCGTTAAAATTTGCAGCCTCAGAACCCCAAAAGGGCTGTCGTCTGTTTTACAGGGCCAGTCTGAGTCCCAGTAGTTGGAATGGCCTGGGTGGCCTGGTGGGTTTTTTTGGTTTAGTGTTTGCTTTGGGCCCTCAGCATCTTCTTTTAAACTTTATTTCCTCTTTAGTCCACAGAACGAAAGGTAAGAGAATTCATCTCATTCCATCTGAGAAAAACCCCAGTCTCATTTCCTCTGGCTATAGAGTAATAAATAAAAACTCAGAGCCTGGCTGAAAGTATTTGTGAAATTCCTTTCCATTTCCTTTTAGGTCATTTTAATTTATATTTGCTATTTGTATATCTCAGTGATATTCTATTTCAAGTGTGTCAGGCACAAAAAGGTACTTCTTAATCAGAGCGCTTTCTATTTGTATTTACTTTTTGTTCATGGACGCTTCAAAAAGTTTGTGGAACAAACAAGAGATGAGTCAGTCAGGGTGCAGTGTAGGACCGACGAAACACACACAACTTTCCTCGAGTTTATAATGCTTCCCTGTCCCCACTCTCATGACTCCAATTCTACCTGACAAAC
>PVJH01011900.1:0-66724 GCA_004026705.1 Nesogale talazaci | reverse complement strand
ACTAATACAACTAATCAGCTACCAGTGATAACAGAATAAAATAAAACAGACTCTGCCGTTTGCATTGACCTATAATTAGATGCTGATTTACAATTGACTCTTCAAACTGAAAGCGAAATTTGCTATTGAGCTTTTGCCCCCCTCCATCATAAATAGCTTGCTATTTTATGCTGGATAATTCTCCTAGATTTTGAGGAAACACATAATCTGACTTGGTGAATCACTGCACATATTAATATTAAGAAAGACTTTTATTAAAAAGCCAATCTGGGATTGAAGTATTATGCAGTGTGAAAGCAGGAACAGAAATAGACACATACAGTCTGAGGGGGGGAGATTCAATGCTCAGGCCAGCATGCACAAGGAGAAAGATTCATCCAGAAAACAGTGAAATACATCCTGACAGCACTCAAAGGTTAAAGCCAAACCCAAGCCACTGCCATCTGGCCAGGTCCATATTGTTGTTCAGTTGGCACCAACTCATAGTGATCTCTGGCACAACAAAAGGTAACACTTCCTTGTCCTATGCTGCCTTCATAATTTTTGTTGTGTTCGAGTCCTTTATTATTATAGCCACTGCCAACCCAGCTTCTGGAGGGTCTTCCTAATGTTCATGGACCCTCTGCTTTCTCAAACATGACATCTTGATAAAGACAGATCCAAAGTAGGTAAGATGAAATCGGACCATCCTCATTTCTAAGGAGTTTTTTGTCTGTGCTTCTAAAACAGGTTTGTTTGTTCGTCAGTCCATGCTACTTTAAGTAACCTTCACCAACACTACAATTCAGATGCATCAACTCTTCTCTTCAGTCTTGTTCCTCTCATGATAATACTTTTTTGAATGATTTTTTTAAGTACTAAAATGTTTTTAAAAATACTACAGGTACTTTTTAGTTAGACATTTTATAGGTTTTATTTGGCAACCAAGAAAAATTTTAAAAATTGATATAATTGTCTAATGCTGATCGAGAAAATATGATGATTTTCATAGGTTGATTTTATATCTAGAAACTTTGGAATAAACTCCTATTCCAAATGTTGTTTGCTTACATGAATTTTCTTTGTAAATACTTGTACTCTCTTGAATAACTTCTATCTTAGTTGTCTGGTGCCGCTGTAACAACTACCACACATAAACAACATACAGAAATTCGTCCTCTGCCGTTTAGGAGACCAGCCATCTGAACTCAGAAGGGCAGCTGCAGAGAAAGTCTCACTGTTTTTGTTGGGTCCTACCAAACCCAACCCACTGACACATAGTGGAAGTTTCTGAGACTCATTAGGGGAGTTTCTGCATCTTTATGGGAGCAGCTGACTCTTGTCTTTCTCCTGCTGTAGAAATGATGTGAAGCCACCTCTCACCTCTTCCACCCACTTCTGGGGAAGGAGAATCAAAGCCCATCTGAGCCCAAAGTATATTTCCAGAAGGCAGAGATGACTCAAACATTCACATTCCTTTACCTACTCTGACACCAGTCATTCCATCCATCACAATTCCCTTCTCTGCTGGGTTAGAGAATGTGTTGCCGTGGACACACAGAACTCATAGACAATCCTCAGGATAATGAGGATTTATTCGGGAAGGTAGCAGGTTACAAGTCAGGTTCGAAAACATTAAGGATACAGTTCTTTTGCCTGCAGCACTTCTTCTCAGTACTGCTTGAAGAAGACATGTTCTCTCTCAGCCTCAGCCACAGGGCCCCCTGGCTTGGCCTACTTGAACATAGGTTGAAGAGCTCCTGTAACTTTGATAAATGCCCAGAGAGCCCCCCCCTTCTGCAAACCAGACTCTTGCCCCGAGAGCCCCCCCCCCCCACTCTGCAAACCAGACTCTTGCCCACAGGCACTTGGCTTATCATCCGAGCAAGCAAGCTTGCTGCCCTGTCTCCTAGTCTGCCACCTCTCCATGCAGGGACCTTGACACATTTTACTCTTAGTTCTTCTTTCTTTGTGATCATGGAATTCTCTTTCTGTTTCTGAGATAGCCAGCTTCATGCTCAACAGAATGACAAAACTGACCAGTCCTTGAGTCTCCCTACCTTATTTGCAGGACCCCACCCAGTCATTCGGTGAGTGTTATCAAGATGGTGGAGGCACTCTGCGCAATTTCACTTCACCCCTTCCAAGAAGTGGTTGGTGGGTGTGAATTGCCTACTTTGTGGTTAGCAGTGCTCAATGATTAGCCTACAACATCATGGTTCCTATGCACACATATATCCGTATTGTATTGTATTTAATATATTAAATATAGTACATTAAATGGCACATATATAGTAACATATATAGCATTTAAATCTCCATTAATCTGCACCTTATTTTTGAACATGGCAAGAAATAACTATGTAACTCCTCTCTCTAAAATAGAAGTATACAATTTATAGAATGAACACAATTTATTGAATAATTCAAAATTTTCATAATAGTTTTGTTATTTTATCAAATTCCAAATATTTATTTCCACACAATCTATTTTGTTCTTTTAGTCTATATAATGACATACATGTGTCACACTGTAATATGATGAAATATTTGAGTGTTCATGTTCCTTATTGCAAAAGTTATTCTTATTTTATAGTACTTTAAAGACCTTTATGCTTCTTTACTCTTTCATATAAAAACCTAGAAATATCTTGTCAAGTTAAAAAGATGTCTTTGGGATGTACTATATATTACATTTATGTATTTATTGGGGGCTGGTTGAGAACTCTTGGTTGTTTCTTAGGATTTCCAAAATACACCACTGTGTATTCTAAAAAGGCAGGATCAGAGAATACAAAGAGCATACCACTTCTGCTTTACCCTTTCAGCAAAAATTGACCAGAATTTTGAAAATCCTGAGTTCTTTATTTTGTGTTTCTCTCTATATATTTTTTCCCTCTATAAGGCACTCATTCATTTCTGGGACCATGAACAATGTAGAATTAGATCTGGTTTATTCTAGATTCTGCCAACATAATTTTATTTTAGAGCTTTTTTGTATTTAATTTTTAGGACTACGCTTTGATAGATGACATTGAACTTTTTATTTTATTTAAGACGTCTCTCATATGGGACAACTCTGGTGCCGTAGTGGTTACGTGTTGCCCAACAGTTCAAAATCACCAGCTGCATGTGGAGAGAAGCGTATGGCTTTTTACTCCTGTAGAGTCATAGTCTTGGAACCTCAGAGGGGTGGTTCCGTCCTGTCCCGTAGGGTCACAGTGAGTCAGCATCACCTCGAGGGGGTGAGAGAACACTTTTTATTTGGATCACTGCTGTTTTCTAAAAGGAAAACCAAACTAACTGTTGGAAATGGAGCTCCCCCTGCTGCTAGTTTTGTCACCTAATCCTGCATCCTAGTCCTCTAAGCCTTTACACATCTGTTTTACCCAGTAGAGCAGCAAAAAGAAAAAAATGAAAATAGTTGATGTTGGCATTGCTGGTGGGATTATAGATTGGGACAGCCATCATCGAAAACAGTCGGAGGGTCCTCAAAAGTTGAGCACAACCACAACAATGCCAATTCAAACTCACTGCCTATGAGTGACTCTGCCTTCTTTCTATGGGTCCAAAATTCCACTCTTAGATATATTCTTGAAAGACTTAGAAGCAGTGACATAAACAGACATGTATACACCAATGTTCATTGTTCACTATTTGCAGCAACCAAAAGGTAGACAAGTTGAAATATCTATCAATTAATAAATGCTTAAGAAAACATGGTATATGCATACACTGAAAGAGTCCTCAGTGATAAAGGGAAGTTTATTCTAGATATATACCACAGCATAGATGAACTTAGAGGACATTATACTAAGTGAAATAGATAAATAGGACAAAAATTGGTGTTTTCACAGATAGGCAATAAATGGCTATGTAAAAACCGTAAGTCCCGAGAAGTTAGCCAGTGTAGAAGCCTCATGAGTAGCCGCAGAACATTACCAGAGCTAGAGCCAGATGAGCCTCCCAAGTCAGACGACACACAAAATAGGATCGAGGACAAGCTGCCTTTTCAAAGTTAGAGTCGACAATAGTGACAGGGAGGGAGCAAATCTGTTGGGACCTTGATTTGCTCTTGGGCATGACTCAAATTGAGAAGAAACAACTGCAAACATCAACTAATAAGTGAGCTGAAATGGACTGCTTCTGGTCATTTTTAATGAGGAGATCATATTGTTTACTATGTTGGGAATGACAGATTCAAGAGGAATGACCTTTGCATTCATCTTCGAAAAGGACATTCCAAGATCTATCTTGAAGTACAATGGTGCCCATGAAAGGATGATATCTATCTGAACACAATGAAATCCAGTGAATACAACTGTTATTTAAGCAGTGGAGTTTAATCTGTGGATTTGATCATAGCTGGATGGTGACTCTTGGTGAGTGTAAGCTCAGCTATCAAAAGATTTAGCTTTGGGGATCTTAAAGACTTGAAGTTAAACAAGCAGCCATCTAGCAGGGAAGCAAATAAGCACATACAGAAGAAGCACAGCAGCCTGTGTGATCATGAGGTGTTGGCAGAAGCAGGTATCAGGTATCATAACATCCAAAACAATTATATATTGATGTTAAAAAAAAGGGTTTGGAGTAGAGACCAAAAACCTATCTGTAGACAATTGGACATCCTCCACAGAAGGGTTACAAGGGAGAGACAAGTCAACCAGGTGTAATACAACACATATAAAACACTCATCATCCCCGTAATTCCTGAATGCTGCCCCCTACTCCCCGCCCCCACTGTCATAAACCAGTTCTACCTTAAAAATCCAGCTAGACCAGAGTACATACATTGGTACGGAGAAGATTTCTCAGTACATGGAATTCAGGACAGATAAACCCTCAGGGGCAATAGTGGGAATAGCAACATCATGAGGGTAGGGAGATGGAGGGGATGGGGTGAAAGGGGGAATCTATATCCTCCACCATCCTCCTGCTCTCATGATATCACTACTCCCGCTACTGTTCCTGAGAGTTTTATAAGGTTGTGTACCACACACACACACACACACACACACACACACACAAAGGGGACCAATAACAGGATGGTGAGTGAAGGGAGACATCGGACTGTGTAAGACACAAAATAACAATAATAACAATATATAATTGATCAAGGATTCACAAGGGTGGGGGGAGGGAGAGGAACTGATATCAAGGACACATAGAAAGAAAATGTTTTGGAAATGTTGATGGCAACATATGTACAAGTGTGTTTAATATCATTGAATGATGGATTGTTAGAAGATTTTTAAGAGCTCTCCAGTAAAATGATTAATAAGAAAAGACCACATAATTTCATTTAAAACTCACAACTGAGAAACTGAAAAATATGTATTCATAGTGAAATGACCCCCAAATGATCCCTAAAGCCTTAATTTGTTGTGATTTTCCTCCTGTGTCGTTTCAAGCTATCAATATGGGATCCCTGAGATATTCACCATTAGGTCTTCCAAGCCAATTCCAAAACACTAATGGTTAAAGGGCATGGGAAGGTGTGAGCTGGATTTTGTATTGTACATAGACTGGGGGAGGGGCAATATCATATCATGGGTCCCCATATATGATGAACACATGCATGAAGCATGCATCAGAAACTAACACACAATTGAGTTTTTAAAAATGTATAGCATATGTGTAAACGTACCAACTAAAATTAGAGAATGCAGATTTAAATGTAGCCTTTCTCCATTGTGTATGATGTTGTTGTTGTTGTTGTTAGGTGGTAACATCAGCAGTGGAGTTTTAATAAATGCCCTTTGCCATGTAGAGGAATTTCCCTGGTCTTCTTACCATGTTATGTGTTTTGTATTTAATCACAAGAAGGTGTTGGACTCTTTCAAATGCTTTTCTCTGTGTCATTTGAGGTGATTACATGGCTCTTTTCCATTGTTCTACTAATGCAGTGTGTTACATTGAGGACTTTTTATAATGTTAGCACATTCTCAAATCCCTGGAACAAACTCCCCTGGATGATGATGCATAATTGTTTTAGTATTCTACTGGATTTGGTTGTAGGGCTATTTCTTAACAACAGAAAAATACTTCCTCTCTCTAGGTAAGCTGAGTTTTTATTATGAAATACAAAGGAAGTTCAAAAAGCTGGCAGAAAGATTCAATTATCCTTCCCATAAACTTTTTGGAGCCCCATGATATTTTGCTGCTTAAAATCAAGATGAGTTACACTGTTGGTGTTAGTGTGGGTTGACTAGGGAAACAAATTCATACATACACATATGTGTATAAGAAAGAGTTTTATATACAAGAGCAATTGAATATTGAGAACGCATCCCATCCCAGTCCAGATCAAGTCCATAAGTTGGATATTAGCTGGTATGTTTGATACCAATTTACAAATTCCTCTTCAGACTCACACAGCACATGCAATGACACTGAATGCATGAAGATCATAGGCCAGTGGGTGGAAAGTCTTGGATACAGTGGCAGTGGAAGCATCTTAGCACCGGCATGGGTTTCCATGTGGCTCCTTCAACTCCAAGGCTCTAGCGTAGCGCCATGTGTCTTATCAACAGGAATGTCTCACAGGGAACCAATGTGTGTCCCACTTCCAGTGAGCTCTTTAACTCTAAAAGAGGTCATCAAATTGTGACCTGATTGACAGGCTAGACCCCACCCCTCCACAAGTTGACATCAGATTATGTAACTACCACACTATTCTAAAACTTTCTAATTTGTCTCAGAAACCATGGCAGTTAGCTTCAAAGATACATTCAGAACATTTACAACCTTATAAAATCTCATAGATAAAAATATCCTCATTTGCAAAGAGAGGGAGGTAAATCTCAGGTCACGATGAGAGATAGAGAAATGTGGAAGGTAGGCTCTGTGAATGGGAAGTGTGGCTGATGGAGTCAAATGAAGATGAAGTCATTTGGGTGGGCCTTCATTTAACTAGATGAATATTAGCCAAGTTCTGCATCACTTCAGAAAAATGTGAACCTCATTTAAAAACAAAAGATATATTTTTCCTTTGATTTATTTGTTTGGAGCTCGAGGTGCTGAGAATTGAGCTAACCCATGGCACACACTCCTGGCCGAATCCTTCAGCTCATTAACTAGCTTCTGAAATCCAGATATCACATCAATTATCCATAGACGTTTTCTTTGTTACAATTTGCTCACTCTCCTTTACAAGTCACAACTCTGACTTTGATATCTATCTTGTATTTACGTTAAAATTTCATATGGTTTCTTTTGGCTCTAAAAGGAACTAATGTTCTTCTTAACTAGCTAATGCATACTCTGTGCATGTTTATAATACAGAGTTGTCAAGCTTTCTCTCCATTTAGCAATGTGAATACTTTCAGTATCTGCTCTTAAACATATAATAATGAATAGTTTTCACAGGGCTAGTTAATTTTGTAGTCTTATACTCGTGCCACAAAAAATAAGTATACAGTTACCTGGTGTCTGTTTGATACGTACTAAGCTCCACATTGGCTCTAGAAAGCTTGTCTGTGTTGGAAGATTACAAAGGCTTGTTTGCACTGCAAATGCTACATCATTCACACCTGCAGATGAATGAGGCAAATGCCAGATCAGTGATCAACACCAGAGTTCAGGGAGGCCAGGGGTGATGTTGATGTGGAAACTATTACCTGGCTTTCTAAAAGTTAAGTCCAAGCACAAGCCAACAAGGTAGATTTCCACTGAAAGCCAGAGCCAACAGTGAGTTTATGTGCATTCCTATTTTAAGCTAATTATACGTAATAACTTCCAATATGCAAGATACATTAATTTTGGAAACAATTAATGAGTTTCCTCATTCTTCCTTACCACTACCCTTGATTCCAGGCAAGAATAAGACTGGAAACTATTTTTTTCCCCAAGGACTTTTAGCTGGGACCTTTATTCTTGAATATAATTAGTTTTTTAAAAGATTTTATAGTTTATTAATTCTCTGGTGAAAAATCCACATAACCAGTGCCAATCAAGTCACTGTAGAATCTTTACTCTTTCTGTTATCCAATCTCCAGCTCACGTTTTGCCGGCACCCACGTTGGCCTTGGCAGTCCCCCTGACTTTCTTCATTATTTTCTTGCGTTCCTTGCATTGCTTTCTTGAGGTCTTTTTCTTCTCATACAGGCCATGTTTGGCAAGTCTGTCTTTAGATTCATTTTTCTTTTAAAAAAATAATTTTATTGGGGGCTCTTACAGCTATCATTACATTCGATACATCATCTGTATCCAGCACATTTGCACACAGGTTGCCACATTCATTTCCAAACATTTTCCACTTGAGCCCTTGGTACAAGCTCCCCTTCTCCCCTCCCCTCCCCCACAGGAAATATTTAAGCCACTCCAACATGCTCATTTCTGACCCACTCAAACCAGGTTCTGGTTACCCAAAAAAGAAGATAAGTCTGACCTTACCTAACAATGTTACCTAGACAGCTCCAATGCGAATGTCCTTAGGAACCTCTCCCCAGTCTTCAGAGAATTAGGTCTACCTTGTGAATATTTTGTATATGAGGAGGCTTCAAAAAGTTCGTAGACAAGTGGAATTGAAAAATAATGTAAGTTTTCACGAACATTTAAAAGCTTCAAATTGATCTTTCCTTCACAACACGATCTTTTGAGAGAACCCTGGAAAATATATCATAGTATTAGGCTGCTGGAGCTCCTGCCACAGAGTACCACGCACTGGTTCAGAAGAACAGACAATGCTATCTTACAGCTCCGCGTGGCAGAGTAACAGTGCACGGCTAGGTTGCCTCTGATCATTTTCTCCTGTAGCAGATCAGTCTGCACTCTGTGTCTCTGAAGCTCTCTCGCGCCTCTCTGTATCTCTTTTCATCTTTTGTAGGACACCACTCAGATTAAATTGAAATCCATTCGACTTCAGTCTGAGTTCACATGAACTGACATCATCGTCAAAGACCTATTTCCAAACAAAACTGCTTTCTCAGGTATCAAGGGCCAGGACTTCCACGTGGATGTTACAGACCACCATTCAAGTGATAACAAACAGGAATCAAATATCCTATAAACTCTTAGTATTTTCTTTAGACCCACTTACTAGCTTTGGGACACTTTTCCCTCCCATTGTTTCTGGGATGCATCAATGCTTGGGGGATAAGTGGAGCAGGGCCTGCCCACTCTGAAGCTTCCTTTGGAGAAGCTCACCCAAGAAGTTAAATGTCAGCCCTGTGTGCAAAGGGTTCCCTGTTAGGCCACTACCCTTGGGAGTCTATATGTCTTGTCAAATACTGACCACCTGTTGCCACAGAGTCCGTTCGGCTGCAGGTGCATCAGGATAGGGCTGCAGTCCCAAGGGTTTGCAGCAGCTGGTTTTTCCCAAGCAAACACCCAGGCTTTCTTTCTGAGGCATCTTTCAGTGACCTTGAAGTTCCAACTTCTCAGCAGCCATTTGTGGCAACCCTTGGCACCGTCCAGGCACTGTATCAAAGACTTAAATGTCCTCCTATTTGACATCTGCCATGAGAAAAGGAAACTGAGCTAGTGTTCTTTGCAATTGGTCTCTTTAAAGGAAACAAATGTTTATTCTGTGTTTATTGTCATTGGAAAACTGAGTTGAGAAGGTCATTTAAAGGCCTTCTACATTTTCTTCCAGGGCTAAAGTCTGCCCCTTTTGTTCCCTGCTTTACTTCAACAATTGCGTTGTTCATCAGGAAGGCTAGAGGGCTTTCAACAGAAACCACATTCCTGAAAACATCCTCTGTTGTACTAGGTGAGATCGAGCCACGCCATTAATAATTAAAGCCATTATTAACAGCTGGTTGGAGAGGGGACTGTCGCCTGGACAAACACTCTAGACCGAACAAAGAAAACATGGAGGCTTTATATTTAAGGTGAAGGCTAGCTTGGGGAAAATGCCCACAATTCCATTTTTATGTATCAGGCAGGATGGCAGGAAGAGGCTGCAGATATCTGCAGAGATGTAGCGCTTCAAGGTCTGTCAGAAGATCCAGGAAGGGAAGGACAGAAATTGGAAGGGGGTGGGGGTGGAGGGGGGAGGCAGTGGGGGTGTAAAGGCAGCTGACTACTAGCAGGGGGTTGAAGACAGTTGAAAACAAAATGCAGTTTCTTAAACTAAGCTAGGTTAGGACACCTCCATTCTACCCCACCCAGACCCACTCCCCTGCCAAGTCCAGAACATGATGGGAGATTTTTATAAAGAACAACACATTAGCTTTGGGTCTTTGCATTGTTCTTTTTCTTCTGATTTCTTCTTAATTGAAATGGAGGTTGGAGCTTATAAACCAGATTTTTTAAGCTACATCTAAATGGAACAGCAGAGCATTTTCTTAGGCTACTCCTACCACCAGAGGGCAGTGATGCCGAAAATCAAACCAAAAAAAGAATTGTGAAACGGTATTTGTCACCTGTTGTTCTATGTTTCAAAGTGACCCAGCATTGACCAAGGTTTCTGTGAGGTCTGGGATGGGTGCAGGCAAATGGGGAGGAGGGGAGACCATGAGTGACTTCAAGCCTACTGATGTCAGAGAGCCACGACTGAGACCTCTCTGGAAAGTTTGGATATTTAATATGACCCTGAAAAAAAAATCTAACCCCTGGCCCAGGTGCCAAGGAAGCATATCTGCATTAGCTCAGGGTCTATAGGGAAAAACACTGCCCTCTCTATCCAGACTCTCAGGCCAGAAACTCATCTACACTGGTGAGGTGATCTCACAGCATTCAGGTACTTCTCCTTGGAGAAGAAAAAAGAGATGAGAGCCGTTAGGAAATGCACACATCAAGCTGCTCTAAAGGTATGTTCTCCTACCCCACACAGTGGATGCTTCTCACTGAGAATAAAACCTTGAGCGAGGGAAACCCGCTATAAAACATCCCAACAGACGGCAAGCACCAGAGAGTCCACAGAGAGAGCCCCGGTGAATCTGCAACTCCCCGGAACTGCTTTTGATGCAACACCAGTTGAAACTGCTTTGTGAAGCGAGACTGTTGAGAATATTTAAGCACCAGAAGGGGAAGAAGCGATATGTAACACCTGATAGAGACTGAGGTTGTCAAGGATTTCTTCTTGCTTAGATCCACAATCAATATTCATAGAAACAGCATCCAAGAGATCAAATGAGTCATCGCATTTAGTGAATCAGCTGCACATGACCCCTTTAGAGTCGTGAAGAGCCAAGATGTTACTTTGAGGACTAAGGCGAACCTGATCCAACTCATGACATTTCCAACCCCCTCCTGTGCACGTGCAGGTTTTGGAAATCGAATCGGGAAGACCCAAGAAGAACTGATGCATTTGAATTATGGGGCTGGCCAAGAGTATTGAAAGTATCGTGGCCTGTCAAAAGAACCAACAAATCTGTTCTGACGAAGTAGAGCCAGATTGCTCTTTAGGAAGAAGGGTGGCAAGACTCTTTCTTGTACACTTTGCATAAGTTTTCAGGAGAGACCTGTCCTGGAAATGGACATCAGGCTTGGCAGAGTGGAAGGGCAGCGATAAAGAGGAAGACCTCAACAAGATGGCTTCACACAGTGACTGCAAAAGTGGGCTGAAACATAACAACACGAGTGGGGGTTGCGTGGATCAGGTGATGCTTCTTCTGTTGTCCATGGGATCGCTAGACATTGGAACAGACTGAGTAACACCTAACAACAACAGCAGCAATGTGTGTCAAGGACCCTAGTGGCACAGTGGGTTAAGTACTGACCTGAAAGGTGGGTGATTTGAATTCACTGGCCATTGAGAGAGAGAGAGAGAGAGAGAGAGAGAGAGAGAGAGAGAAAGGACTTGATCTGTTTGTGTAAAGATGTATAGCCTTACAACGTTTTGGGATGGTTCTCTTCTGTTCTGTAGGGTCTCTCTGACTCAGAATTGACAGTAGTAGAAAGAGATCTCAGCTTGCTTTGAAGGTGTAAGCAACTTAGTTCCAATACCAAGCCACTGCCATCAAACTGATTCTCCTAGTGATTCATAGTGACCCTACGCAGGGTTTTCAGGTCTGCAAATCTTTATGTCAGCAGATAGCCTCATCTTTCTCCTGCCGAGTGGCTGATGGGCTTGAATTTGTTAGACACTCAACACCAAACCCATAGTGTCGTTGGGCTCCTTAGGGTCTAATACAGACAGGCAATGTTTAACCATCTATGTAGCAGACACAAGGTTGTAACATTATCCATGAGGGATGAAGAGTTATTATCTATAAAAGAATGGCAGTCAGAATCCTAGACTTCTCATCAGCCACAAAAGAAATCAGAAGACCGTTTATGCCCATTCTAGCTCGTAAGATGGAAGAGAAAACAACGTGACAATTAACAATCACTGATGTTGCCAGAAGGAGATATTTCAAGAAGACCATTAAACAAAGTAAAGAGGGAATAAAATGAAAGACTGAGCACAGAAACTACAAGCATGGTGATCATTCAAATGTAAAAAAAAAGAATATATTAATCGTGAACTGGACAGTGATATTATCACGATTAATTTAGGGCAATATAAAGACTGGTGTTATAGTTCAAGTAAGATAATGATAGTTAAAGCATGGATGGTTAAGCAATCAACTAGTGTCAGAGAGGTTAGTGGTTTGAATCCACCCAATGGTACTGACACGTCAGGCCTGGGATCTGCTTCTGAAAGATCCCAGTCTGGAGAGCTCCATGGAGCAGTTCTTCTCCAGGAGGTGACGCCAGCAGGGGTCTCCCTGGATGTCAGAGCTGCAAACAACAGTCCTTGTTCTGTTCCATGGGAGGGAAAGACTAGCTGTGGATTGTGTAACTTAAACTCGGAATGTAAATTTTAAGAGCAATGAAAAGACTAGGAGTTGAATGTATCATATACAAAGAATTAGATGACAAGTGAATTTAAAAATGCAATCGGTCTATTTGAAGTTAGCATAAAAAGGAGGGGGAGAAATGAATGAGGTAGTTATAAAAACCACACTTTGGACTTTCTGTGGTTGAAGTTATAAAAAACCACACTTTCTGTGATTTATTTATTTTCCTACCTCTTGTTATTAGTGATAAATCTATGTTGCAGTGTATACTTTTATCATTTCATATATTTGCCTGTATTATATGTTGATCATGCTCAGCTGTTCCCTAGTAGATGTTCCGAGGTCAACTTTATAAATAAGGCAATAGTAATTAAAACAATAATTATAGGAAAGATGGTAGTAATGAAGAAAACAATGAAGACATTTGACTTTCATCAAGACATATAAGATAGTCATTGGAAAGAAATCTTACGGTAAATTGGAGACTACGTGGAAGCAAAGAACAAGGTAAATATCCTGAACAAAATAAACTGATAAAAATAAATCAACATTTACCACCAGTTTGGATAAAAGCAAACAAGATAAATTCACCAGTTAGAGGCCATCAATTTCCACATTAATTTACCAATAGCAGCAGCACACAAAGACAAAGACAGCTGAACTGACCTATGGGCAGCATGTGGGAAATGTATCTAGACACCGTGTTTGCTGGATGTGAGGAGTCACCATCAGCTCATGAGTCTTCATGGACAGCAGACCCAAATGCTTGCCAGGACGACACCATCCCCACCCACGATCAGTTCACATCTGTGTTAGCCCGGGTAGACTAAGGGAACAAATTCATAGACATCCATATCTATGTAAGAGAGAAGTTTATATACAAGAGGAATAGAATATTGAGAAAGCATCCCAACCCAGTCCATTCCAAGTCCATATGTCCAATACCAATCCATTAGGCTTCTTCAGACTCACGAAGCACATGCAATGACACCAGGAAAATCTCAGGCCAGTTGGTGCAGAGTTTCGTGTATCCAGTGGTGGTAGAAGCATCTCAGCACTGGCAGGGGTCTCTGTGTGGCTTTTTTGGTTTCAGAGTTCTGGTTCCATCAGGGTAAGTCCATGTGGCTTCTCCTCAGGGATGTCTCACAGGGAGTCAGCCTTGTATCTTGTCAGTAGAGCATCTGCAAAGGAGTAAGTGGTGAGTCTCTCAATTCCAAGAGGGAAGTATGGCCAGATTTCCCAGAATTCTCAGGAGAAAGTCATGCCCATGCAGAAGTTTCATTGGCTCTCTCCAGATTGACAGGCTAGACTCTACCCCTACACTCTTAAATCTCAAAGTGACACGAGATTAGATGACTGCCACGATGTCTTCCTGGTTTAGTTAGTCTATATGTTGTGCTGAAACCCATTTAGCATCATATAGCAATGTCCAGTGTCCACTGATGGACAATAGCATAGGAGGGCTATTGGAGAGAGTCAAACCATGTTCTCTGGTGTGCAGGGCAAGATTCCTACCACTGAATCTCCACTGCCTCCAACCTCACTTCCAAAGACACCGAAATACTGACTACAGAAAAGAAATACATCAGGCAAATACTCTCCAAAAGAAATATCCTCCAAAGAGGCTTAAGGTACAGAACATTCCCAAGGCAACCCCGAGAAGTGACAAAAGGAACACTTTGTCAGGCAGACACATTTCTAAACTTATGTGACCCTGCAATATAGCAAACACTGCCATGCTTACAAGAGAATATTTTAAAAATACACAGTAATTCACACACTTCCTTGGTGTGTGTGATAATTGGGTAAATCAAGTAGAATCAAACTTGACAAAGATGTAGAATATTTTAAAAATACAATGTGGACTTCTTTTGTTAACTTCTGTAGAGCTAAAGAAGCTCTCATGCTGTAGTGGGTTATAAGTTCAAACCCACCAGTCACTTTGTGGGAGAAAGTAGAGAGGTTGTCTGGTCCTATAAAGGTTCACGGCCCAGAAACCCTGTATAGGGTCATTATGAATTGGAACCACCTCTTGGGTTTGGGTCTATATCGAGCCAAGCATTGCCAACAGGATGTTTTACAATGGATGCCAAAACCAAGTAGAAGTTATCTCAGAAAAGCAAGGATAAGCGATCTATAGAAAATATATTAATAATATCTATCACATTAATACCCATGCAAAAACAATCATGTCAAGAAAATTATGATGTTAGATGCGTGCACCCATTTATGATAAAACCTTTAGCAAAATAACACTCAAGGAATGATGATGGCAACAAATGTACACATGCCCTTGACACAATGGATGGATGGATGGATGGATAGATGGATGGATTGTGATGAGTTGTATGAGTCCCCAATAAAATGATTTTTAAAAAAGAAGTAAACAGAATAAAGAGACCATCAAATACCACTGAAAAAGGAAAATAAGTAACACTCATGTTACTCATATTAGAGCAAACCCCACAACAGTTTAATAGTGGAAATTTTAAGTGTTTCCTCCAATTTTAGGAATAAGATAAGATGGCCATCTCCACGTGTAGGCATCATGTGACTCATTAATTAGCATGTTGGCTCAAACAGAAGAGCATTTGGGAGGTGACACAGGACTGGACCGTGTTTCACTCTGTTATACATAGACGGGGTTGTTTTGAGATAAAACCGATTCCCAGCAATTAACAACAACAGCAGTCAACACATTATGACCAATGAAACTGAAACAAACAAGAGAGATCAAGATTGAAAAGACAGGAACAAATTAATAAACAGATATGCTGGTTACTGACAAATGCCACGTGAATATGTTGAGAATCTATTTTGTTTGTTTTTTGTTTTGGGGGGGCATCACTGCCCTCTGGTGGGACTGGGAGGCCCAGCCTTGCTCCTGGAGAGCTGCTGCTGGATTTGAACCACCAAGCCATTAGGCCACAGTCCTGCACTCAAGCACTACACCACCAGGGCTCAGCCCCCAGAATCTATTAGACCTAATAAGAGTTTACCAGTGATTGTGTGCTTACCTCCCCAACACGATCGCTGAAGAGAAAGCAGATGCATAAGCAAAAGTGGTGAAGAAAGCTGATGGTACCCAGCTACCGAAAGATATAGTATCTGGGGTCTTAAAGGCTTCGAGGTAAACAAGCAGCCATCTAGCTCAGAAGCAACAAAACCCACATGGAAGAAACACACCAGCCTGTGTGATCATGAGGTGTTGAAGGGATCAGGTATCGGGCTTCAAAGTACAAAAAAATAATATCATTGTGAATGAGGGAGAGTACAGTTTGGGGACCCAAGGCCCCTCTGTAGGCAAATGGACAACCCCTTGCAGAAGTGTCACAGGGAGAAGGTGAGCCAGTCAGGGAGCAGTGTAGCAATGATGAAGCATATAAATTTCCTCCAGTTCTTAAATGCTTCCCTCATGCCCCATCACCACCATCACTACTATCATGATCCCAATTCTGCCTTACACATCGGGCTAGACCAGAGCATGTACTCTGGTACAGAGAGGAACCAAAAAACACAGAGAATTCTGAACAGATGATCCCTTCAGGACCAGTGGTGACAGTGGCAATACCAGGAAAGTGGAGGGAGAATGGGGTAGACAGGAGGAACTGATTACAAGGATCTACATATAATCTCCTCCTTGGGGGGTGGACGACAAAAAAGTGGGTGAAGGGAGATGCTGGACAGTGTAAGATAAGACAAAATAATAACAACTTATAAATTATCCAGGGTTCATGAGGGAAGGAGGAGTGGGGAGGGAAAGGCAAAATGAGGAGCGGATACCAAGGGCTCAAGTAGAAAGCACATGTTTTGAGAATGATGATGGCAACCAATGTACAAATGTGCTTGACACAATGGTTATATGTATGAATAGTGATAAGAGTTGTACGAGTTCCTAATTTTAAAAAGGAAGACAAAAAATAGCTTACCAGTGATGCTAGGAACAGGTCAATATGCAAGTCAGTAGCATTCTAAAATACCATGCAATTATAAAATGTTATATAGGACACTATTTATAATAGAAACAGAATTAAAAGGTATATAAGAATAGATCCAGCAAGGGCAGTGAGGCCCTTCCCCCCAAAAAGAATAGCTCCAGCAAACTGTATGCAGGATTTAGTTTTTACAAAGAAGATGATAAACATTTATTAAATCACGTAAAGCCTAACTAAATGGTCTATAAAATCTAACTTCAAATTATCAATAATTCTTCAGCCATTAATTCGGCAATTCTCCATAAAGTCAGCAGAGTTCCCATACAAATCTGAACAGGTTTATTATTCCATCAATTTGATAGCCTTTGACAAGATGATCCAAAAATTGACACAGAAACATAAATAAAAGGTTAGGAATAAGCAAGACAACTTCGAAGAAAAAAGAATCACAAACTCACAAATCCAGAAATCCAGATTCTCCGTAAAGTTGAAGTTTATTAAAAGTGCGGGGCTGAGCCCCGGTGGCGTAAGTGGTTGAGTGCAGGACTGCAGCTCGCGGGCTTGGCGGTTCAAATCCAGCGGCGGCTCTCAGGAGCGGCACTGGGTAGCGCCCACGACCACCAGAGGCAGTGATGCCCCCCCCAAAAAGAGATCAGAGGAAGAGAATTTGAACACCTCTGCTGTACATGACAGAGGGACACTCTTTAAATCAATTAGCAGAGAATGCAGTGGTGAGGACCTGGTGCTAGTCAGAGGAAGAAAAGGAAATTGAGTCCTACTGAATCCCGACCACAAAAACAAATCCAAGCTAGGCAGAATAAACAGCTAAGCGAAGAGCAACACTGAAACTTCCCAAGGAAAACATAGGAGAACCTCTTTATCGCATTAGAGTGTGGAAGGACTTCTTACCACCTCAAACCCCAAATCATAATAGGGAAGCATTCAGTGCAAACCCTCTGGTGATAGAAGATGCGAACTCCCAGCCTTACGTTTGGAACAGATGAATGCCGGCTCAGCAGCCCACAGCAGACTGGGTGGGTTGCAAGCAGGCTCCTCACTTACCGTATTTCCCACATGTGATGTGCATAGGAAGTTAAAGCACAGAGGGGGGTGGGGTTCTGTTATTTCTGTAAACATATGGTAGCTTTGTGAGAATCACATTTTCTCAAAGAAGATATGCCACTTGGTATTTAAAATGGCAAACTTCTGATCCAAACAAAACCTATCTACCTTCTCTGCATTATTTTTATTTGTAGAAAATACCATTTTCAAATATACTACGCAGTTTACTTGTTTAATTAATTGACTGTTACTCCCCGCCATAATCCAAAGTTCATAGGAGTAGGGGTCCTGGTGCCTAGAATGGTGCCAAGCCTCTAGTACAGCCTCAACAAATACACTGCTGATGAGGGCAGGTATTTTTATTCAGACAGTTTTAAAAGCCCTAATAAAATAAAAAAAAAACAAATAACATAATACAAGCATGAGTAAAACACTTATGTGTGCAGGATTCACAGAAAAACGCATCTGAATGATGAATCCACATGAAACAGTCAGCCTCCCTAACCACTGGCATAGCTCAGTCTCGGCCCTGCAGGGTAGAACTTAGCCACGGCCCTGCAGGGCAGAGTAGAACTTTGCCTTTGGACTTCCATGATTATACATCTGTAGTAACAGCCTCACCTTTCTCCTGCAGAGGGACTGGTGGGCTGGCTAGGATCCAGTCTACTCTGTCACTGTGAGGCAGAATTGACTCAATGACTGTGGGTTTGGGGCTTTGTTGAATTAGTTTTCTGTGCTCTGGAATAGTTCCAGGTTAATAAGAAACAGAGAGAAAAGTGAAAGATGGACGGATAAACACCGCGTGGGGCTGACCATAAGATAGACATGCCGATCATGGCTTTGTGGTGTTCCCGATATAACCTTGCGTCCAGAGCGGATCAGTCCTGGGCATCTTTCCTCATCTGCGATACACAGCTGACTGTCGTTTTTCTCAAGCTTGGGTCATCTTGTTCTGCTGTCACGATTGTTGCTGACATCACACTCCCTGATCGTTTATGCTATTTTGGGAACTCCAGGCACAAGCTCGGGTCCTCCTTCCTCCCTCCTGTAACACGCAGATGACACATTGGAAAAGGCTGCTCTGTGAGGAGCTTGGTGGGTGACAGGAAGAAGCTGCATGTGGGAAACCACTCAACTGTGTTTGGCACACTCTGCACCTTGGACCATCCAGAGAGGAGAGCGAATGTGTGGAGGCTATTCAACACTGTGTTATATGTGATCACAGCATAAATGCAGTTCATCCATCTCTCCCCCACCTGACATTTTATAAGCCCATGCATGTGCGATTCTGGGAAATGAAGGTCACGAAGGCTTTGACTTTTCAGATTTTTCTTTTCTCTGAACTGAAACTAATCAGACCAAATCAAGCACCACTGATCAGATTCTGACTCCTAACAGCCAGAAGGGCAGAGGGACACAGTCCCAGGATGTTGCTCTGGGCTGTCCATCTGTTGTGGGTTTGAAGAAATGACAGCCACTATAATGTCTTGATCATTCTGAAGAGTCTTCATCTGTTATAGCTGGAATGCTAGAATCTAAGAGCGATTCTTTGATAGCAGTCCCAAACCCTCATTCCAGTTCATCTTTAAAGGCAAAAATCTCATTTATCCTTTGTCCAAGACTTAAGCATGCGTGGACAGAAGCAGAAATCAAAATTAATGTTATTATCCTCTAGGGTTAGGGAGCTCTAAGGAGTGCAGCATTGATTATAACATTCTGGTAGCTTTAAGAAGAGCGAGAGTGCATTACAAGGCACATTCTTGATCGTAAAAGGAACAATACCCACATTGACTATAACATCCTGGTTATCATAACAAGATTACCTACACCATTCAGATTACAGCATCAGAAGGAACCATAGTAAGACAAACGATATATTGAGGACTAGTCAAAACTAATTAGAGTGTCCAGAACCTGGGTACATGAGAGTACGTCCTAAAATCAATTACTCTCTAAAATGGGAGGGGGAAGGAGGCAGGTCAGTCAGCAGCTAAAAAGTGCAGCTTCTTCTGCTAGTTTGCTTCACATCTTCACAGAGCTTGACTGTCACATCGCTCCCCTCCCCGCCAGCAGTTGGTGGATTCGAACCACCAGCCTTTCTCTAAGTTGCCTGCTGCTCAGCCCAGGGCACTGCCAGGACTACTGGCCCTTGAACCAAGTTAAAGTGAACATTCCTCCTGTGATCCTCCTTATTACAGTTGCTTTTGACAACAGCACATTGGTGCTTTGAGCATTCAAAAATGCATTATAAGTCGAGAGGTTCTAAGGGTACCTGGTGGTCTTGTGGCTAAGGGCTCAACCCCTCACCATGATTAGATGCTGGCAGGTTGAGGGAGCCCTCCAGCTGCTCTGTGCGAGAAGGACAGGTAGGCCGATCCTGGAAAGATCCCAGACTTGAAGCCCCAGGGGAGTCATTCCACTCTTTCCTGTGGAGCGGCAATGAGCAGGAACTGATTTGATGGCAGGACATTGGACTTTTGAGAAGTTCTAAGAGACAGGTCTTATTGGATAGCCATTTGGGAGGGACATCAGAGGTGAGAAGTAGCTGAAAGTTGCACTTTTCTTCATCCCCCCCGACTTGCTTGTGACCCTGTTTCAGAGCACAAGGGATGAAAGTCCATGGAGCAAAAGTTTTAAGTGTGCTGGGGAATTAGCTCGCAGCGTCACACAGGATTGGGGCGGCCAGCTGTTGGTCAGAGAACCATCTTCACCACAGCACAGATTAGACAACGCCCTTGTCTACGCAGCAGCCGTTTCATCCACACCCCCATGCGTAGCTGCCGGGACCCCAGCACTGGCAGCACAGGGCATGAGCTGGGGCTCTCTGGTGGGCATGCGCAGCTGCTTGCGGGGTAGAGAGGAAGCACATCCTTTTGTCCTGGAAGCGCCCTCAGAAAAGGTGCCGAGCTAGAGCCCTTTGGACTCACATCTGCATCAGGGTGTCTTTGCAGAGAAGCAATGATGGATCCAAGAATTCAGAATCCCAACCAGAGAGGTCAGGAACGTTGTCTAAAATCATGGAATTCCCTGTCCCGCCGCTCTGTAAGGGTTTGTCAGGGGAGGGAGCTGAGTGTGTTGGGCAACATGAGCCCTGGGAACACCCGAAGGTAAACCACGCAGCTTCTCTTGGTTCGTCACAGAAATGCTTGGCGGCCAGGTCAAGACACCTGCCAAGACCATGCAACCAAACGAATATGAAGTGTTTTGTGTGCGCAACACCTACGGGTGTTGGGACACGTGTCGAAGACAGACCGGTGACCCCGATCTCGCAGACTTCACCCCATGGCAGAGACAATCACCTGAGGAGAGAGATCCTGAAAAATCCATCACAACGTGAAGAAACATAGAACAGCTGCTGTCACAACTCATTCCTGCCTGCCTCAATACTGACAACTCCATCGTGAACACGTTTCCCTTTGACTGAGTGTTGTAGAGAAACAAAACCAATGACCCTCACAGATGCACAGTATGCCTAAGAAAGAGCATTCCAACAAGAAAGAATTTAATATCGAGAAAATGGCTCACCCCAGTCCCACTCAAGTGCCTTGGTCGGATGCTGCCAGAGCCTCCATCAAGCTCAAGCAGCTGTCCTCAGATGAAGCAGGAAGGCCAAGGCGGGGGAGGTGTTGGTGATCCCAGGCTGATGGATGCGGGCTCACTTGGATACGAGGCCCACAGGAACACAGCAGGGCTCCCATGACTCCTGGGTTTGGGGGGTGGAGAGCAGTCAGATGGGTTTCAGGCTCCAGCTATGAGTTACAGGCCCAGGTCAAGCAGGAAGGTGAAGGGGCCAAAAAGCGACGTCCTCAGTGTCTCATACAAAGGTCTCAGCCCCATGAAGGGGTCACCAGGCTATGGTCTGTGAATAGGCTAGACTCCTCGCCTACCCCCACACAGGAACATCACGTGGGCATACAGAGCTGACCGTCATGGCATTGACTGTTGCTGTTCGCTGCTCGAGAGCTTACGTTGCCCTGGCTTTTTAAGTGAAATCCAGATGATTCAGGCAGGCCCTTCAACTCTTTTTAGGTTTTGTTTTCTTTCCAATTGAGATAGCGTGCCTTGAACCTTCATCTCTTATGAAATGCACAGGCCGACACCCGCCTCCCAGGCAGCCCACACCTGAGAGTGTTTGAGTGTGAGTCTGTGTGTGGGTGTGGACAGGAAGGTGTTATCTTTTCTGTTTGTTTGTTTTGGGGTGGGGGGCATCACTGCCCTCTGGTGGTCGTGGGAGCTACCCATCCTTGCTACCACAGCTGCTGCTGCTGCTGCTGGATTTGAACCGCCAAGCCAATGGACCACAGTCTTGCACTCAACTACTAGGCCACCGGGGCTCAGCCCCAGGAAGGTGTAATCATCTCCTTCCTCTTGTGGCTCCAGGTTCATTCTAACTGACTGAGTCTCAATCACTCGCGCTTCCTCTCCGTGTGTGTGTGTGTGTGTGTGTGTGTGTGTGTTAGCTCTGTCATCTGTCTATATCCTCTTCATCCTAATCTTCCCTTTCTCTCCAGTTTCCCAAAATCACACACATCCATAATGACAACACACGTTTCTGAACCGTAGAGAGGAAATTGGCCTTTAAGTACAGAACACACCCAAAGAGACCTTTATATTGATTATGCTATACTTCAAAGTTTCTGTTCTGTCCAAAGACTATCTCCCTCTTCTCTTCTCAACATCAATGGGGGCCCTGTGCAACAGTGCTGAACTGCTCAGCTCACAGCTGGGGCTTCAAATCCCTCAGCCACCCCATTGGAGAATCCTGGGGCCCCCTGCTCCAGGGATGATTCACCAAGCTCCAGAAACCTTATCTGGGGTCTCTGTGAGGCAGAATCAGATTGGTGGCACAGGATTGGTTGGGGATATCCCCTTCCAGAGAGTTCCTGGGTAGCACTCACAGTTAAGCAATCAACCAGGCTGGGCGACGGCTCAACACCACCTGGAGGCACCTCAGAAGGCAGGTGCAGCATCTGCTTGTGAAAAGTCACAATCTTGAAAGTCTTTGAGGGCAGGCTGTCTCTGCCCACTTGGGTGCCGAGAGTCAGAATTAGCCACCACCCCCCACCCCCCACCCCCATCTACTCTCCAAATTGCAGGCTCTTCCACCTGGGGCCCTCTTTCCTGAGCTGACTGCAAATATCTGGAATCCAAGCACTCCAGAGAAAAGTGACTCTCTTTGAATTCAGCACAAAGGAGCAAAGAAAGAACCAACAATGACTTGTAGGGGTATGCCTTTTAGGCCCACAAGACACTGCAAGATAGAATTTTGAAGCAAAGGGACACATCTCTTAAGAAACACTCTTTCGTCCTAACCAATGACTGAGACTGAAGCAGTCCTTTATAATGACTTTCTTTCTCCCCAACATTGTACAAGAGTCCAAATACCCACTTGGAAACTCATCGTCATTATCTTCATTTGACATACAAAGAACCTGGACTGGATGAGCTTAATGTACATACTGATTCATTCAGTAGGAAGCAAAGTTATACTACTGCCTTTCTAAATCTCTGTCCTCCTAACTGTCCTATTTCTAGTGCTCTGGTTCATAACTCATGGACTACAGGAGTTCAAGCAAAATGAGAAAGACGGGGAGGGGAGATTGCAGTTGGAAATAAAATGAGAAGCACTGCAGATGAGAAATGATAACGTCTGGAAGAGCCGGCGGAGAGACCACACAGCTTTTGCCTTGATGGAGCCAGACCTCTGAAGCTGGGGCGGCCACATGGAGACCTCTGCCAGCAAAGAGTTAGTTACTTCTGCTGTTGATGGACCCTGAGCCCTGGAAGAGAGGAGCCATGGGGATACCTTTGCCAGCGCAGGGATTCTGCACCCACTGACCTGTGACTTAGTGAGTTGGAGAGAGACTTTATAGACCGATTTCGGGCATATGGGTTAATATTGGACTTATGACTTTGAACTGGACTGGGATATTTTCTCAATGTCCTGTTTCTCTTGTGTATAAACCATTCCCTTATATCCATATGCGAGTCTATGAATTTCTTCCTCTAGTCTACCCGGAGTAACACAGACTGCTAACTGCAAGGTGAGTGGTTGAAACCTATCACTGGCTTTTCAGGAGACAGATGAAACTGTTCCCATAGAAACTTACAATCTTGGAAACTGTTTACAGGTGCTCAATGAATTGGAAGTGGTTCTGTGGTGGTGGATTCAGTTTTGTTTTAATCCTCACTGATGCCTCTATCAATACAAAAGAACATCTATGTGAGGACAAGACAATAGAGGGCCAAAGAAGCTGGATGACTTCCTCAAGGTCATACAGGGAATAGTATGTCAATCCAAATTTGTCTAGTCCAGAGTCTGGGGCCAGATGTAGTATCCTATGAACGTTGGCTTGGGTCCATATGTTGAGGGAGGGAGAAATGATAACGCCTGGAGGAGCCAGACAGAAAAATCCATTTACTGTAAGTAGTAAGAATTTGAATCTTTTCTTTAGTAATATGTCACCTTCTTTACAGTAAGCTGGAATGCCACCAACTCCTGCCTTAGCCCTGACATGGGGGTAGGTGGAAGGCACGTAGACAGTTTCAGGAGATTGACTGTTCTTGAAGAACAGAGCCTCGCAGAAACACTGGATGAATACGTGCCTTTTCCCAACCTCCCAACAACGGGGAGAGCTCAGATTTGGCTTCCCACCTCCAGCTGATTGTGCCCTGGCAGACACACTTCCCTAGTTCCTCCAGCGATGGAAACAGGAAGCAGCTACACATGAAATGCTGGGCTTCTGGACACAAGTTAAGACATCAAGCAGCTGTACTGAATGTGACCATGAACCAGTGTTTCTCTAAATATACTGAGTAGTACAGCTGCATTTGAACTTCCTGCATTCCCCTGTAAGCAGCTCTCACAAACCCAGCCTCTCAGTGACGTGGTCGAGCTGAACGTTTTTAGGATTTGGGGACATTGTGTTAAAGGTGACACAAAGGACATGCTAGAGAAGAATGATTCATAACAGCAACTAGATGATCCAGGGAAAGGGATGTGTCACCCCACCATTGAAACTGTCCTCTGGATAAGTGTGTCATGTTTCCTGGACATTGTATAAGAACAGGAAATATTTTGCAGATGACTTATTGACATAATATCTATTGAGTATGCCAAAAAAAAAAGAAATGATAACATTTAAATGAATTGGCAATGGATATAGAACGTTGGCTATTTGTTGGCGAGCAAAGAAAGAAGCAAAAAGGGCTCACAATTTCCTAATCGAGGTGACAAACATTATTCATTAATTCATTCACACATTCGTTTACTTATGTGTCATAGTGGTTACTCATTGGGATGCTAGTTTCAGAGTCAGCAGTTCGAAACCACCAGCGGATCCTGGAGAAAAAGGCGAGGCTTGCTACTCATGTAAATAGTTACAGTTTCAGAAACTCACGCAGGCAGTTCTACCGTGTCCTGCAGGGTTGCTGAGAGCCAAAATCCACTGGCTGGCACTAAATTTGGGGTTTTATTTTTGTTTGTCTATATCGAGCATTGTGCCACATGCTGGGAATGTCAGCAGCATCGGAAGGTGACAGGTGAGGTGAGCCATCGATAGTCTTCCATGAAGAAGTTGCAGTCAGGAGACACCTGTTTCCAAAGCAAAGTACAGGAGGCCCCAGTAAATACCAAATCCAGTTCCCTAAAGATGGAGACACTCGTCCACCAGGTGGCAGCACATTCTCAGTAAAGGAAGAGAAACCAGGCCCACTAGGATTTGCATTATTTGCATCTGAAAACACAACAGCATTCTTCGTAAGAGAGTACTTTTAAAACGCCATAGACAGTGCTAACTCATTAAGTGTTTGCGTAAACATTTGCAAGCAATGTTTCCATTTCGTTTGTTCAAGACAGATGCGTTTACATTGTTTTGCTTGTGCATAATATAATAGGGTCAATCCAAAGATCTTGCAAAAGTATGCATAGGGTGAGAGCAATAGTTTTCCAGACACTCACATATTTCCAATATTATTTAATTGTTCGCTACCATGTTCATACCTTAGAAGCTAACAGTTACCTACTTTGGCAGAGATGAAAAAGCTGCAACTCTGAGAATCTTGAGATTATATTGCTGCTAATTAACGTGAGTGCCTTGCTACAGAATGAACAGAATTCCTGTGTTTTCATACTGCTCTGTTTGGGATTTCCTACAGCCCTTCCAGCCATGCTTCCTGTCCCATTCCACTCCACCTTCCTCAGACGCAGACTCATTTAACGGCACCTTTGCTCTCAAACCGCTTCCTCTCATCCCTGTCCTTGCTTCTCTGTCTTCCCTCTTCACGCACACACTCTATGACTAGGGAGAGACCCTGAAGCAGAGCTCAGCATTGTCTCAGTGGGATGGAAGGAGAGAGACTGCCACAGGGCAGGGTTTTGCACACTGAGGTTTATAGCCCCTGGTGAAAGATGAAATGAGGAAGCACACTAGGATCTGCCTTTTGCTGTACTGAGTTATCATGCTGTGAGTCGGTCATTAATCCTAAATGGAGAATTTCATTCTCCCTAAGCGAATGAATCCATCGTTACCCCTTAGTTAACCACAGTAAATCCTTCAAGTGTTGATTCAGGAGGCATCTATGGAAGGGAAGGAAATTAGAAGCATCCTAGGAACCCCTGGGGAGACGCCTCCTAACCCAAAGGTTGTCCATTCAAATGCACCTGAGAAGGCCAACATTGACTCCCAAGGAGAAAAGTTCTGCGTTAAAGTACATCCCTGGTGGGATGGGGATTGACTGGCATCTATGAACTAAGGCCCTTATTAAGGGGAAAGTGGTCCCGAGAGAAAGGGGCGGAGTCAAAGAGAGCAAATCCAGGGGAAGCGTCAACCCGAGCTTGAAAGGACTTCTACACAGCACGACACAGCTACTTGTCTGATACCACGCAGCACATAGTTCAACCTGTGATAGCCAACCTGGTGGGAGTGACGGGGTGTTTCATTGAGGTTTCGATTTGAATCTCTGTGACCAACGATGCTCACCATCCTTTCTTGTGTCTGGAAGCTACTTGAATGCCCGCTTTGCTGAAATACCAACTCAGGAAAATTGCCCATGTTTTTATTGGGGATTTATGGCTTTTTATTGTTAACTTATCCAAGTTTTATATATTTTTTTGTTATTAGATCATTACTATATATATAGGTTCTAAAAATATTCCCTGGTCAGTAGCTTGTCTTTTTGCTTTGTGTGTGTGTGTGTGTGTGTGTGTGTGTGTGTTGAGGGGGAGTGGGGCAATGTGTCTTGGTGAACAAATTTAAATATTTTGTCGGGTCCTCTTTAATTATATTGCATTTTACCCTTTGTGCTTTTATCATTACAATTGACACTTCATTATTTAAAGCTAGTTCTGATATTTTTGCCCTTGCCTATTCATCTCTGACATTCGTGGTTATAGATCTCCCTGCTTTAAGCAGATGCCTACCGTGCTTCAGTCCAGCAGCAACAGGAAAACACATCTGTCTATCACTGGGTCTGTACCATCTAAACCCATGTGCTTCAAGGGTTAACTCTGGTTGTTATTTAAAAAAAAAACACGAAGGACAAACCATTTATAATCATCTTATGTAAATACCTTACATGCTGAAGCCCAGGCTTACAGGAAAGTGAGGAGGAGTTGAAGCTCTTGCTGGTGAAAATGAAGGATTGCAGCCTTCGGGATGGATTACAATGCCAGTGTTAAGAAGAACAAAATCCTTAAAATTGGAACAATGGATAATATCATGATGAATGGAGAAGAGACTGAAGTTGTGCAAGGTTTCATCCTACTTGAACCCACAATCGATATACAGGGAAGTCGCAGTCAAAAGTACATTGCAGTGAATAAACCCAAGGTCCTTTTAAAGTATTGGAACAGAGGATATTACTTTGATGCCCAAGATGCATTTGACCCAAGCTGGGTATTTTCAGCTGCCTCATATGGGTGTAGAAGTTACATTCAACAAGGAAGACATAAGAAGAAATGGTGCAGTGGATCCTATGCTAGGGAGGAATATTGAAAGTACCAGAGACTGCTAAAAGGGCCGACCCATCTGGCCTGAAAGAAGTAAGGTCAAAGGGCTCCTTAAAAGCAAGGAGAGTGAAACTTTGTCTCACCTACTTCAGACATGTTGTCAGGAGAGTCCAGTCCCTGAACAAGAACACCATCCTTGGCAAAGTAAAGGGGCAACAAATAAGAAAAAAAAAAGGGAAGGCTGAGTGGACATCTTACTTAGATGGCCGCTTGTTTGAAACCTTTAAGACCTCAGACACTCATTCTTCTTGTTAGACAACAAGCATTCAGAAACTTGAAAATCTGTGTGCTTTCTCTTTGAGTGTCATAATAAAAGAGTTTATTTATCACCCAAAGAAAAAGAAGCAGAGACCCTTGGGAGATAGACTGGCACCGTGGCTGCCACAAAGGGCACACACAAAAGGGGGCAAGGTTGAGCATGGCGCAGGACTGGGCAGAGACGCCTTCTGTTGCGCATCGAGGCACTGTGTCAGACCTGACGAGGCAGCGCCTAACAATAATAGTCCTCGTCCTCGATCGTGTGTTTCCTTTGATTTCTTCTGACGTATAGCTTCCAGTGGCTTGCTTGACTCTTTCCCCTTCCATCGACAAAACTCTCATCAGTCGTCCTCCTTTGTCCAGCGTCTGCATGCATGCCGGGAGGGCTTCCCTCCGTCCATCTCCTTGGAGGAAACCTTGTGCTGGCTGTGGTATTCTTGTTTTCTTTTCTCGGTCTGTACTTCAGACATACAATATCTTTGCTTTCCCGCCTTCGGTGTCTCTGTGGAAGAATATAGACACTTGGTCTGATTAGGCATGTGTTTTTTTGGAGTGGCCTTCAGACTCATGGAAAATTCTATTTTTTTTAATTCCCATTTTCTGCGAACCTTTGAAAGCCTATTCTATTTTTAAAAATCATTTTATTGGGGGCTCACACAACCCATCACAAGCCATCCATCATCCATTATATGCCAGGCACATTTGTTGCCATCATCGTTCTCAAAACATTTGCATTCTAATGTTTAAACATTTACCCAAGCCCTTGATATCAGCTCCTCACTTTTTTCCCTCTCTCCCCGCTGCTCCCCCCTCACGAACCCTTGAAAATTTAGAAATTATTATTATTTTGACACATTGTACACTGTCCAGTGTCTTTCTTCACCCACTGGAAACCTCCTGTTACGTGACTATTTACCCTCTCCACTCCTGAGCTCAGGACTCTGTCGTCGGTGCCCTTTTAAGAGGAGGAGGAGCATTTGCTAGGTGCTCAGATGAGGCCAGCAGCTAAGGGTTAGAGCTTGCGGGTCTGGTCTCTTTATACTGGGAGGGCTGTAGAGGTGACTTCCCCAGTTCACAGCAGTCCCTCTCCTGAGCGGAGAGCAAGTGTAGGGGGAGTGGGAGAAACAAATTTTCTATTACCCACAGCTGTTCGTGTATCATGTTCTTACCTGTCTGCAACTCCCACACTGCTTTCTGCAGAGTCCGTGGAAGCCAAGCACTGTCTCTTTCTATTTCTGGTGGTACCTTGTTGGGGTGTTAGAACAAGGTCACAGAACAAGTGTCTGTGAATGCCACCATTTCCCCCAAATCCTAGTGGCCCTTCCTGATAAAGGTAAGTTCAAGTGATAGAGGAAGCCTTTACCTAGGGTAAAAAACAAGAAGAATGACAATGTATTTACAAACTTAGATGTAGTTTTGAAATACATTATCTAGTTACCAAGATAACAACAACAATAGTCCCCTGCTGTTGAGTTGATGCCAACTTATATTGACCCTAAAGGACAGGGCAGACCTGTCCCCTGTGCGTTTCTGGGAATATAATGCTTTATGGGAGTAGAAAGCCTTGTGTTTCCCCTAAGGAGTAGCTGCTGGTTTTGAACTGAGACCTTGAAGTTAGCAGCCCCACTCGCTCCTAACCTCTACATCTCCAGGCCTCCTCAGTTGTCAGGGTAACAACCCATCAAGATTTTAATTCCCTGGACTCAAATTATCTGGCATTTGCCTGCGCAGTGGAGATCTGGTAGACACAGGGACTTCTGAAGTAAAAAATAGCAGAACATTATCTTCTTCCCTTGTGATAGCTCTGTCACAAGCTCCTGGAACAATCTGTGAGCTTCCCAGATGACACTAAGATTTGAGAGACTGTGTTCCAAAGCTTGGACTGTTTTAATAAAATCATCTATTGGTTTTGTTTTCATCACCAAATAAACATCAGACATCTCAGAACCTTCTCTTCTCACTGAAGAGCATCATTTTTGAGCCATTATTTGGAATCGAAGATTACCCCAACCCAGTGGGGAGAGCAGCCACACTTGTCTCTGTACTCTTCCTGGACTGTTGAGATTCTGTAGGCAACTGAGACTGTGATCAGATGCTAGAAACCACGTGCATAGTTCCTTTCTGACCTCCCCCTTAGGCTCTTGATCCATAGCTAAAGTCTCATGCTTTCAACGACCAGAAAAAACTTGGTCACTAGGAATAAAGGTGATCTTTGGAGCCAGCCAGACATAATTTGCTATCTATTACAGCAGAATTTATTTCCTCAACTACAGAGCATGGGCAGAAATTAATCTTATCTTGCTACATTTGTTTGGTGAGGACTTGTGAGCTTCCCAGATGACACCAAGAATTCAGAGACTGTGCCTCAGAGGCTGGACCATTTTGCTAACATCGGTTATCCATTGATTCTGTTTTCATTACTAAGTAAACAATCAGATGTCTCAGGATTTATGAAAGCAGAACATACTTCCTCAAATACACAACATGAGCAGAAGTTACTCTTACCTTGCTACATTCTTTTGATGAGGACTTGGGCGGCACAATGTGATGTGGGAAGTAATTGGACCAGGATCTGTGTGCTTCTACTCTTCTGACCTTCCAAACAGGTGTCTGGGTTCATCTGGGTTCTCTAGAGAAGCAAAACCAAGGACACTTGTTTGTCTCTAAAAAGAGATTGCTATCACGAAATGGCTGGCACAGTTGTCCAGTTCAGGAGGGCAGATGTAAGCCTGAGGCTTTCCTTGATTCAGACAGCTGTGGAAACTGACAACTAGGAAGCAGGGTGAAGAAGCAGGGGGGCTCAGGGGCTGGTAGCTGCAGAAGTATCAGAGGTCGATGAAATGAATCCAGGTTCAACAGTCGACTGATGCCTCCTGGGATGGCAGGCAACCCAACAGGAGATCCATGACTCGAACACAGGATTCTGCTCCCCCAAAAGTCAAAGAGCAGAAACGAGCTCAACTCCACTCAGGTTCTCTCTCTTATAGGAAAGGCCAAAGAAAGGCCCCCAAAGAAGTGTCATTCGGCTGATATCCAATGGATCGGTTAGACCCCGCCCCTGCCTTGACTCAGGAGTGTCTATCACGCTTTATCGCCGGACCCTGGATCACACTGTGTGTGATATCCATCAGGGAATGGAGGTCATGGACTCTTCTTGAGGCTAGTGTGGAGCTCAGAGTGGCCACTCCCTAAACAGCCAGGTAGCAACCTGGTGAGCAGGCTGTCTCTCTAATCTAGTTCTGCAGCATGATTGGGAAGGAAATGTCTTGAAGTTTAGCTTCCCAGCTATCTTAGTTACCTGGTACAGCTGTCACAGAAGGAAGTTGGTAAGTTTAAAGAATAGCAATGTATTTTCTCACAGCTCATAAGTCTAGAAATCCGTATTTGGGGCCCCAGTTCTCTGTTGACCCAGAGGGGTAGAGGGGAGAGATCCATGTCTCCTTTAACTTCTATAATCTCAGCACTTCTTGGTTTCTTGGAGCTCTTCATGTGACATCAATCCCCCACCCCAATTATTATGGTTATTCTCCATGTCCAGTCTATTGTTATCAGAACTGATCAGATTTCAGGCACTTTACATTGATATGACCGCTTTACATAACAAAGCACATCCTATTCATAAACAAAATTGCATGCACAGGTATATAAGTTAGAAGGCTACTAAAATAACCAGAATAAGACCAGCCTCATTGCATGGAGTCAATTTCCACTCATGGCAACCCCATGTATTACAGGATAGGAGTACTTTATATGCATTTTCTGGGCTGTCATCTTTATGATAGCAGATCACCAGGCCTTTCTTATGCAGAACTGCTAATTTTGTTTGCGTTACCAACTATTAGTTGGGCAGCTGATTGCAAACTGCTTCAGATCCCACCCTGGGATCTGAAAGTCTACAAAAGTCTTATTTCAGACTATAGACCAAAACTGTTGCTAAGCAGGTCTTGCTGGTTCACAAGGATGCCTTTAGACCCACTTCAATCCCATTGAATTCCACCAAAATAGACAGCCAAGCAACTGAAAATAGGACCTAGACACAGCCCAGTTATGTCCCAAGAGTGGTTATGAACATTCATCCTGAGGCTAAGGTGGGAGGAAAGGGGAGAACCAGTAGCTTCCATTTCTTTTTTTGTGGACCATATCCAATGAAGAAGCCTCTTTTCCATTATTGAGATCACAGTGTTAAGTGCATTGAACTTAATAAAACAAAAGAAAGGACTGCTAGAGTTTTGCAAAAACTGATCTAGTAAGACTTTCTGGAACTCTGGCCATGGTATACCCACAACACTGACATTTTATTTCCCTGGGAGCCAGGTAAAGACAGTGTGGACTAGCATCTGTAGGACACAAGTAAAGACTTACCTTTAGATACTACTCAGTTGCACTCCTAGGGAATTGCCTTTTCAAGGAAAAACGCGCAAACTAACCAACACAAAGCAAAGCATGAAGGGAAAAGGTCCAGGCCTGCAGGTTTATCTTGTACCACCTGGAGATGCATCATTAATTATCAGTGATTCCGTTTCTGAGGCTTCCCTGCCAAAAGACAGCCTTTAGATGTACCTTGGAGCACAATTTACCCTGAATTTTAAATGGAACTGGTTAGAAGGGTATATGTTTTATTTACCACCAAATTGCTCACTGGGTTGAGTTTTGCTTCTGTCCAAGCTTTGCAGGTGTTGCTGTCTATATTGAAAAAAACTCCCAATTCTGAAGGGAAAATAAGAATCTTCCTACTGGCAGCTTCTCAGTTCATGAGATGGTATTAGGAAGAAAAATGTTGGCCGTGTTATGGAGATAAAGTATTATTAGAGATGGCATTATAGCCTAACAACATTTAATACCCTGTGTTCCACACACTAACTTGCCATCTGGAGCAGAGACTTGGGAGAAATCACAGTGAATTGATAGAAAAACATTAAAAGCACAACAAAAAGACCTGCCTCGCGGAATTCATTAACAAAGACAAAGTCCTCTCGATGAAAAATCGCACTTCCAGGGGCATTTGTGATTCATGACTCGATGGGAAACAAACATAGATGAAAGAGAGTCGTGAGACTGGTATCTTCTCTTGGAACAACCTTCACAACTTTATAGTCCAGCAATTTATCAGAAACCCATTTGCCTTTTCATAAAATAGAGATAATAGCTTTTCAAAACAAAACAAAACAATCGGACGGCAAGAAAATCCTGAGAGATGAAGAAGTGAAAACTTGCATTTAACTCCTAAGTCTCCTGTGTTGCTCTTCACTGTGGTTGAGCCAACGCGTGGCCACCCCATGTGTACAGAGTAGATCCGGGCCCCAGAAGGCATTTTTCTCAGCAGCAGATTGCCAGGCCTGTCTCCCCAATGCTTCAGGCTGGGTTCATCCCACTCACCTTTCCACAGGGAACTGGACACTTCACCCTTAGCACCAACCAAGGATTTCAAATCTCATAGATGTTCTTTCTTGTCTCATCGCCACCCTGGCGTAAACGAGGATGCTGTATTGTAGTTAACCATTTTGTTCATAAAAACTACTACCATTGTGGCAGTCACCTAATCTGGCATCAATTTGAGGATTCAGAGTGTAGGGGTGGTCGAGCCTGTCATCTGGAGATAGCCAATGAGACCTCTGTGTGGGCATAGCCCTCTCCTGAGAATGCTGGGAAATGTGGTCATTCCTTCTTGGAGACAGCAGACACTGTCTCTCTCAGTTCACTCCCTGGAAGACGTTGCAGCTGACAAGACACATGGCAGCATGCTGATAGATCCTGAGCCCTGGACACTGGAGGAGACACGGGGAGACCTCTGCCAGTGCTGAGATGCTTGTACTACCTCTGGATACACAAGACTCTGCACCCACTGGCTTATGATTCTCCTGGTGTCATTCCACATGTTTTATGGGTCTGAAGAGGACTTATACATTGGTATCAGACACATGGGCTAATATCGAAATTGTGGCCTTAGAATGGACTGAGCAGGGATGTTTTCTTGATGTATAGTTAGTTGCTCTTGTATATAAAGCTCTTCCATGTACACATAAGAGTTTATCTGGATTTGTTTCTCTAGTCTACCCAGACTAACACAGCCATCAAGTCAATGCCAATTCATAGAGACCTTATATAGGATTTTCAAGCTGTAAATTTTTACATGTACAAATAGTCTCCCAAAAAGCAGCTGATAGGTTTGAACCTGTGCCTTTGTGGACAATAATCCAATGGCTTACCCAACAGAATCCACTAGGTCTCCTTTTGTTTATGGGAAACAAAACAAAACCCTGACTGTCCTCCAGTCATTCTGACTTCCAATGATCCTTCAAGACAGGGTAAAACTAGTTCTGTGGGTTTCTCAGACCATAACTCTTTGCTTGAGTAGAAAGTCTCATCTTTTTCCCCATGAGGTGACTGGTGGTTTTGAACTGCTGACCTTGCAGTTAGCTGTCCACCAAACCACCAAGGTTCACATTTTATTTATGAAGTTCCTGATAAATGAGATTTCTCACGATAACCTTGTTTTAAAATCTTCTCATGTTTCCCACCAATTAGGCTTGGAGGAGAGAACGTGGAGTGCAGGGCTTTGAAGTGTTTGACAAAAGCAAAGGGGGTGACTCCTCCTGCTATGTATGGCTTCTTCCAAGAGGCTGCCATTGGGCCGGCAGAAATGGGAGAGAGAAGTGCGGACCTCACAGAGGTGACGGCAGCTCTGCCTGTGCTCTCTGGGAAGCCCAGCCCAGCAGAGCCTTTGGGAGCCTACCCGAGATAGAACCAGACTCAATGCTGTGGTGACGACTTCAACTCAGCGTCAGCTGCTAGGAAAAGAGCAGAACTTCCCCAGAGGGCTCGGCTCCCACGCTGCAGCTCTTGACAGGAGAGGCTGCCACCTCTCTCTCCTGCAGAGTGAGTGAGTGGAGAGAACAACCACACCTAATCACTGTGACGCCAGGCCTCCTTGTTTGGTGTCCAAGAAAGTTAACCACCTCGTGACTTTATGATGAATGTTCTCCCGCTTCCTTTGGAAATATATGCATTCTTTTGTTGTTGTTGTTCTTGGGCATCGTTGCTCTCCGGTGGTGGGAGTAGGAGGCCCAGCCCCACTGCTGGAATTGAACCTCCGTCCCAGTGGGCCGCAGTCCCGTGCACAACCACTACGCCACCGGGGCTCAGTCCAAGGTTTGCTTTTTTTTTTTTTTTGGCATCACTGACTCGGTGGGAGTAGGAAGCCCAGCCTTGCTCCTGGAGAGCTGCTGCTGGATTTGAACCGCCAACCCTGTGGGCTGCAGTCCCGCACACAACCACTATGCCACCAAGGCTCAACTTGTATGTATTCTTATTAACATTATTTGCATGAAAGGATAGAGTTTGGGAGATAGAAATTTCTCGAGCTATGACTTGTTTCTGGTCTTGCTAGCAGAAGAAGCCCTGGTCGCACAATGGTTAAAGCGCTCACCTGTTAGCCAACAGGTGGGTATTAGGAGAAAATGGAGGCACACACCATAATCATATCTATTCTGACTCATAGTGACTATATAGGACAATAGAACTCCCCTTTTAGAGGTGCTGGTGGATTCGAACAGCTAACCCTGAGGTTAGTAGTCTACCTCATAAACCACTATGCTACGAGGGGACCTTAAATAAAGACTCCAGTAAGTCCTGTGGAGCAGATGTGTTGTCATACAGCCATGCTATGAGTCAGAACTGACTTTGTGAACAGGATTGCTTATTGTTTTCTCTTGTGGAATCGGGTCCCAGGAAAGGCATGTTCCTGGGGTAAAGCTTAGAACTCAATTAGAAAGTAGGAACAGTTCTAATCCTAGATTTATATTTAAAATGTTTAGTGTCATACAGCCATTTCTGGTTATTTTAAATTTCTATTTTTAAATTGAATAAGAAAATAGGTTTTGGGCTGAGCCCTGGTTGCGTAGTGGTTGAGTGCGGGACTGCAGCCCACTGGGTTGATGGTTCAAATCCAGCAGCAGCTCTCCAGGAGCAAGGCTGGGACTCCTACTCCCACCACAAGGCAATGAAGCTCCCCTCCAAAAAAAGAAAATAGGTTTTGGAATTATTAGTTGCCAAAAATAAGAGTAATACATGTGTTAGTCTGGGTAGACTAGAGAAACAAATTCATAAAAATGCATATGGATATAAGAGAAAGGCTTATATACAAGAGGAATGGAACATTGATAAAGCATTCCAACCCAGTCCATTCCAAGGGCATAAGTCCGATATTAGCCCATATGTTCGATACCAGTCTATAGAGTCTTCTTCCAACTCACAAAGCATGTGCAATGACACCAGGACAATCACAGGCCAGTGGGTGCAGAGTCTTGTGTATCCAGTGGTAGTAGAAGCATCCCAACACTGGCAGGGGTCTCCCCATGCCTCCTTGGTTCCAGGGTTCGGGGTTTATCAGCAGTATCCATTGCATCTCAGGACTGGCAGGGGTCTCCCTGTGGCTTCTTAAGCATCTCAGCACTGGCAGGAGACTCCACGTGGCTTCTCCAGCCCCGGAGTTCTGATTCCATCAGGGAAAGCCCATGTGGCTTTTCCTCGGCTCCTCCAGTCTCCAGGAATTAGTATCTCTCAGCATGATGCCATCTTGTCCTGTCAGTTGAGCATCCCCCAGGGACTGAGTGGATGGTCTCTCAATTCCACAAGGGAAATATCGCAAGGCTTCCCAGAATTCTCAGGAGAAAGCCATGCCCATACAGAGACCTCATTGGCTATCTCTGGATTGACAGGCTAGACTCCACCCCTACACTGCCAATGCTGAAATTGACACACATCAGCGACTGCCGCAATACAAGACCAAAGCCTTTTTTAATATTAATGATTGTGTAATACATTCAATGGGGGAGAAGGGTAAAATAAATAAAGTTAATTTTCACAGGACCTAGCAGCCTTATCTTGCACCCATGGAGCCATTGGTGGGTTTTGAACGGCTCACCTTGTTAGCAGCCCAACTTGTATCCCACAGTGCCACCATTGAAGGAGAAGAAAGACTTACCTACGTGATCTCTAGAATGGTTTTTACTAAGCAGCTCAAATTGGATTCCATGGTGCTAGTCACTTGTAAGGGATTATTATATTATACCTAATAGATTCTTCTGTGTGTGTGTGTGTGTGTGTGTGTACAGTCCCCTTTCCTCTCTACGGTCACCTTGGAGCAGCTCATCCACAGACCCCTCTGCGAGAAATGCTGTTCTGTAGCCAAACAGTTATCCATCATGATACAGAGAAAATGTCATACCATGGCCCGCATTATGTACTTTGCTATCTTGAACGATCAAATGCTCTTTTGCATCAATTCCAAAAGCGTAAGCCATTCAAGAGCTTCATGATCAGGTATGAACATTCCTTTCCACAACTCCCTATCAGATTATTCTACCCATTTGCAAAGCTAGGATTTTTCTGTTCTCTTTCATTTTTTTAATACCCTTACATATTTCTTATTTTGTTTGCAAGAACCAAGTTCTCTTCCAGTAACTCAAAGGTAGGGAACTATCCCAGGTGCTAATTTGTGGGGGTGACCCAAGAGACATCCATGACAAGGTTAGAGAGTTGAGTTTACATGAAATATGTCACCTCTTCAAGTACAGGTCAAGTGTTAATGTTTGTTCTGTCTAGATGCTGCAGGCATGGGGATTGCTTTATATTATTTCTAGACATTTCATTATAATTGAAAACATGTAAAATGTAAGCCACCAAAATTAATCTTAAAAAATCATCAGTAGGCTGATCAGTTCCGAAAGATGACAGAAACAGAAGAGGCAGAGAATGCAGAAAGGGGTGGGGATTGATGACATCAGCACTGTCTTTGCACTGCTACCCCTGAATGCCCCAAAGCAGTCAGTGCCTAATTTAGTTTTAGGACTTGCTCTTAAAAACCATGGGGCCCCAGGATCCAGTAGTGGTCCTTCATGCCCAATGAACACAACACATCTGCACTATGTTTTCTCCTGAAGAAACAGGAGTCACATGCCTGCTTCCCCACAGCTGGTGCTAGTAACCCAGCAGCATCTGCCTTCTTCTCCCACTTGTCGCTCAAGAGTAGTTCCAAGGAAACCAGCACCCATGATCTTTGAACAGATTGCTGCTCACTTTCTTACAAGGGGAAAATTAGCCCCACTGCCATCATCTTGTTAAACTATCCTAAGAGACAGAAATGGATGGTGTCCACTCAAATCTGGCTTCACTGTCTACCACCCAAACGCTAAGAAGTGCTCGTGCTTCCGAGGAGCTAGCACCACTTAACGAGTTTTGACAAGAATGGACACAGTGGAGGTCTGGATTACATACACAGGCTTTGCTGCCAACACTAGCATTGTAGAGTGTTTTCAACAACTCAAAGAATAGAGGGTCTGAGGAAAGTTTTTAAACAGGAAAGGAAGAATTAGTCCCTTTGTAGAAAAATAGGGAATTGTGTAGGTATCAATATCTAAATCCTGAATTAATTTTTTATTTTGTCTCGTCTTTCACCCGCCTTCATTAGTTAGTTTACATTGATTGTATCCAATTGAAATGGTTTTATTTTCATACCCTTTTGGGCAAAATCAAATGAAAGTGAATGCAAAGCAAAATTCCAAGCTCCTTCTGGAAAGTCCTCCTTTCCACCTTCTCTGAGCACCGCCCCTATGGAGATTCAGGGTCCAGGTCACTCATCTGTGGAAATGAGTAGGGCACAGGGAAACCATACTTGGCAGATCTCTCTGGCGTAGTGCACGGTGCTCTGCTAACCACGGGGTCAGCAGTGCAACTCCTCCATCTGAAGGAGAGAGATGGGGCTCTCTGCTCCCAGAGAGTGTGACAGCCTCAGAAGCCTGCTGGGAAGTTCTACCCAATTGGTTTGATGGCAGTGAGTTTGATAGCTGTTGTTGCTGGGTTTGGGTGGTTCTCTCTGTACCCCTGCACTGATTTCTTCATGGTGTCCTATGTCGTTCTCTCCACTCAAATCTCTGAGTTTGATTAATCCAGGGACTACCACGTCCTGGAGCAATTTTTTGATGGAGTTAAAACACATGGCAGATAGAGCCTTCTGGGAGGTAGCAACCATTGGTAGCAACCATTGGTGCAGTGTACTGGCAATTTTTGAGAGCACCATTGATATACTTTCCTGTGTTTTGACTCACATAACTGTTCCATTAAAAATATAATCTGCATATTTTTGACGGGTTTTTTTTTTTTGCATCATTGCTCTCTGGTCATGAGAGGTACCCAGCGCTGCTCCTGAAAGCCGCCGCTGGATTTAAACTGCCAAGCCAGCGGGCTGCAGTCCCACACTCAACCACTTATGCCACTGGGGATCAGCCCCCACATTCTGCATGTTTTTATGACCCCATAAATATTGACAAATATTATCAAAGGATCAGTGTATGCTCTATGTAGATCCCAAATCACTTTTGTTATGACATTTTTACGTGGCTTGTGATTTCACGTAGCAACTGAAGTCCATTATATTGCACTGTGTTGTCAGTACTCTGGTGAAGTCATGGTTGCTTTCTTGGGGGAGGGGGTAGTGGATTTCTTCTATTAAATGCCATTTGTGGCTATGAGCCCAACATAATACATTGAATGCTTTTTATGCATCAAAGTCTTAAAAAAAAACTCTTCCAGATACATAAAATATTCTTTAGGAACTTAAGACAAGCAACCATTTAGTATGACATCAACTATGTTCCCATGGAAAAAGCAAATCAAGGGGTGTGGTTGTTAAATTTATTGTGCCAACCTGGCCAATAGAAGCATGTGGGATGAATCAGGTTGCAGTTTGATTGGACAGTTAAGAGATAAATGGCTCTGCAAGGGCTGCTCCATGTCCTTTCTTGCTCTCTGGTGATCAGAGCCTGCTGAAGCCTGCTGCCACTTTAGCTAGTTCTCTGCCTCAACCTGTGAGCTGCACTATCTTTGGGCCAAACTAACCCATGGATTGTGTTGCTGCATCTCTTGAACTTGAGACTGTTGGCTCCTATTACCTTGCATTTCTTGATTTCCATATCTCATATGGGCCTTCTTCACTAAGCTCTGGAGCTACCAACTGTTTCTGACATGCCTTGCTGTTTTCTGTCAGTGGGCTGACTCTGCTTGTTTTACCTAATGGAAGACTCTGCTGTCTGCTTTCTTGACCCCTTTGGATCTGGCAGCCCATGTAAGTTGAAGGACTTCCAGTATATTAACTGTTCCATGGAAGTGAATTGAACTGAGCCCTCTGTATTGTGGTGTGTAATGCTATTATATTCCTTCTTGCTCTGTATATATATACACACACATATACACATATATATGGAAGATATATATGTATCTATATATTACATAAAATACATATTTCATGTGTCCTGGTTATTGTTTTTCTAACTAGAGAACCCTGCCTAACACAAGGGGTCATGTGGTTTCTCCTTCCAGCTTAGAGTAAAAAGTGAGAGGAAATAGCTGGACTTGATCATGAACTTTAGAAAATGGAAACAGAGCTTAAAGATTTAGGAAAGACTCTTGTATAAACTAAAGACACGTGTCCAACAACTTTCATCATGGATGTGATTACAACAAACTTTTGTTAAAATGATTAGGCCTGTGATGGACAGAACTAATCCATCACTAAGCAGAAAGCTCATCAGCTTAGATCGAATGGAACAGAGAGAAAACAAAAGGGTAGAACAAAGTCTGCCTCTAGGAATTCTGCAGGCAGGAAAGGAGCCAAAGAAACTACATCTGTTGTCTGCCAAGTAAAGATAGAGCCCATCTCTGGAGCCACTCATAGAACAGTGTAACTGTAGGAAGGTGCATACAAAGCAGGAGATAAATAGCTCTACCCTTTGTTTCAAAGGATAGGGTTGTGGTCTCCTGGATCTCAAAAGTTGGCGTCACAGATGCTTAGGTTTCAAAGAGTCTCATCCTTGCAACCTCTGTTCTGGGTCCTGCCAGTAAGGACTGTCAGGGACATGGCTCTGGGTCTGCAGAGTCAAACTGGCCTCCAGTGGGTTTGCAAGGACAGATCTTTCTTGTGTGGCAGTTTCTTGAGTCCCATCTGCCAACTTCTGGTTAGTTATTGTTGTAGCTAGTTTCCCTTGAGGTGATTTCACTCCTGGTGACCCTGCATGTGCACAGTGAAACTCTGTTCCAGAGTGTTCAGATCATAATGTTGAAACTGCCAACCTCGTGGCTAGCTGTAGAGCAGTTAATTCTTTGTGACACACAAGTCCCTTCTTTTGATGGCTATTGTCATAGACTGCATTTATCCCCCAAAGCATGATTCTGATTCCAAAAATCAGAAATGGATACTATTCACGGCAGAGGCGTAAGGCTTCCTTCCAGCAGACAATGGTTCTCTTCCTGTGCCCAAGTTGCCCGCATACTTCTCGCCTCAACTCTCTCCCTTGTGCCGAGTCCTTGGCTTTTCTGACTTCCTAAAAAATGTAGGGGGATTAGGATGGTGTCAGAGAGGGGAGGACCTCACATCTTCTCACAGAAAGCCCTTCCACCACAAAAGATGGCCCTCGTTCACCAACAGTGCCGTTGGCTGATGGCCACTGTGGTGAAGTGGAGAAGTCCTGGGTTGAGTAGGTGATGCAAATCAAGTTCAAATCCAGAATTAAGCATCCGAAAGCGCACACTGGATCAAAAAAGCGGGTGTGTGAACATAATAAAGGAATATCACTTATCAGTCTTTTAGCTAAGATCAAGTGTAGGAATATTGCATAGTTTAAACTCAGGAAAGGTATGCATCAGGATTGTATCCTTTCACCATGCTTATTCACTATGTATGCGGCGCAAATTGTCAGAGGAGGAGTGTATGAAAAGGAATGTGGCATCAGGACTTATGGAAAGTTCATTAACAACCTGTGATATACAGATGACACAACCTTGTTTGCCAATAGTGAGGAGGTCTTGAACACTTGCTAATGAAGATCATAGTTTGCAGCTTCTGTATGGATTATAACTCAATGTAAAGAAAGCCCAAATCCTTACAGCTGGACCAATAGGTAAAACATGACAAATTGACTCAATGACACTGAGTTTTGTTTTTGGGTTTGGGGATAATATTGGCATTTTCACAATATTGAGTCTTCCTGTCCTTGAACATTCTATATTCTTCCATTTATGTAGGTCTCTCTTGGTTTTGTGGTCTTGTGTTTTTCTTTGTACAAGTCTATTTTCCTCTTAAAATCTTTAAGAATTGATTTATATATTTTGAAGGTCTTTCATTGGTTGCGTAAATAGTTATTATGAAGATATCCCTTTGATTATTATGCAGTGCTCTTCTTTGGTATTATATCAAGTATTTTGTTTTGAAGTCTATTTTATGAGAGATTAATATTACCACTTCTGCTCTCTTTTTTTTTAGTTCTATTAGTTTGGTGTCCCCCACCCCCCCACACACACAGACACATTGATTTTTTTTAGTCTATTTTTGCCTTTATGTCTAACATTATGTTTTTTGTAAGTGGCATATTGATTTGGTTGTATCTTCTTATATATTCTACTTCTTTCTGCCTTTTAACTCAAACATTTGATCCATTCACATTTGGTATCATTATCTATAGGTGTGAATTTATTACTGTCCTTTTGCTGAATGCATTTTTGTGGTATTCTTGGTGTCTTTGCTCATAGTTTACAAGCATGATTTAATTTTGTTTGTTCATTTGCTTATGTATATTTCTTTTTTTAGCTCCCAATAAAAGTATTTAAAGAAACAATAGTTTATGGAAGATACTACTGATCAAACTAACCTCAAAAAATAAATAAGTAAAAATTAAAAACATAAACTTCTGCAACCTATAGTTAGTGCATTAATGTAAATCAAAGAAATAAAGAGCATAGACATTGAAGTGTTAAAAAAAAAAAAGACTCCAGTGATGCCGCCCCCCACCGCCACACACACACACAAAAAAGATTCCAAAAGAGAGTTTCAAATAAGGGGAGGACAGGTGACATCTTACCATTGTAATTCAACATGCCTTACTGTGTGGTGCCTCTTCCCCGGAGCCACATCCTTCTGTTGAATCTACCAGGACCATAGCAAATGTGTCTATGAGCCACGAAGGACCACGAAGCACTGCTGACAGCCACCAGAAACTACAAGAAAGGCCTGGAACATGTCCTCTCTTGGATCCCACAGAAGGAATCTGAGGAATGATTCAATAAATGCCTGATCCTCTGATTTGGACTCCTAGCCTCCAGGTCTGTAAGAAAATACAGCTCTGTTCTTGCATGCCACCGACTCTGTGATAGTCTGTATGACAACCCTAGGACTCTAAGATATTATGTGATTCCCGGGATGTGACCCAGGACACTCAGGCAGCAGCCTCGAGGAAAGGCAGGAATCCTGGGGATCCCCTGGGTGAACAGGCAAGGGCTACAGGTCTACTTTGGAGAAAATCAGCCACCGAAACTGAGGGTACCCAGCTTTACTCTGATATTCACGGGACCACCCTGAATCAGCATCAGCTCTGTGATGGGCAGGTCCTGGTCCTGTCCTATCATGCGCCTCCAGCTTCATCTCACCGCCCGTCGACCAGAATTTAGTCAATTGACTGCAGTTGGCTGCCAGGCAACTTAGAAACAATCTCTATTATAGGTGGTCATCTGCTTCAGCTCAATGTCAAGAGTTTGGTTATTGTAAGGGAGCAGAAAAGTCAGTGTGACCTAGCATTTTTGGTTGCTCATTTCTCCTTTTAAAAGTTGAAACTCATACCTTTATTGTCGGGCATTAATATCTTCTGCTGAAGCAGCGAAGTGACTAAAATAGGCTTAACCCACGTGTGCTTTCAGCAAATGGCAGGTTTTGTGGAGGAATGTAGAATCAAGAAGATACACAGACAGCAGGAGGTCCCAAGTGCTGGGTGAGCAAAGGATGCTTTTTCATTTTCCCTTCAAGGCCTCGAAAACCTTGGTGGGTCAGCTCAGAGAGCTGTCTGGTGAGAAGTGAGCAGAGACAGGCAGAAGCCACCTCTCGCTGCAGTCCCTTCCCCACCCTCATCCTTGGGATCTAGAAGGGCTTGGTGCCCAAGGAGGAGGGGATTGATGTCCCTCAATTGGCTTCACGAACAACATGACTTCTATTTCTTCTCCAGGTGGGAGAAAGAGCAGGAATTGAAATGCTTTATTGCAGAGGTTTTTTGAAGAAAGAAAACGTGTACTGGGGAGTGTTTGGAAGAAAGAAATGGAGGACGCCCTGGTGAAATTTGAGTAGTTGGTTTCTGACTCTGAGCTCCACTTGTACGTTCCTAGGAACAGTGGGATCTCTTTGCTCCAGCGCCTGTCAGCACTTCAGCCCGCAGCAGTTTCTCAGGAACCTTCGCTGGGTCTTTGGCACGCTTGTCCGGGGTGGTGGGGAAAGGGGGTGAGCAACTGTCTGTCCCCACCCCGTCCACCCAGACTGTTGGCTTTGGAATCTGTCTTTTAGAAGTACTCTTTTGGAACAAAGGCAGCCCTGTTTATATCTTCCATGGCCTGGAAGACACACTGCTTTTAAAAATGGTGTCTAGTTTATGTGATGCAAACTTCCCATACTCAAAAGTTTTTCCTTTTTTCCAAACAGAGTTTTAAGAAACATGTGGTTAAATAAAATGAACACACACTTACAAAAGGAGCCTGTGTTCTACAGGTGAGGATGGAGGCCATTCCTAGCTGGGGTTTGGCAAGAAACTTTTGTGGAGAAGCAGAAAAGCATGGGATATAATCTATAATGTTTGCTGGATCTATTAAACTATCTTTGTAAGAGGAGTGTTCAATGATAGAAAATTCTGTTTAAATCCAAACAAAATACTTCTTCATTGGGAGGAGAATATCATTGGAACAAGATTTGAACTTCTAGTTAAGGCAAATAAAAAGTTTCAGTAAAGATCTAATAGTTTATAGCATTTAAAGTAAAGTACTATTATAAGGAATCTGTATTTTATATATATGAAATGATCAAGTTAGGTTATTTGATATCTTAAAAGAAATTAGTGCATATAATGTTTCACAACATTGATTAGTGACTTCATAGGGCACCTCTCTGAGATAGGTAGCCATTAACGATCTGTACACTGACTATTCAAGAGTGTCAGGCCTCTTTGGGTCCTTAGGAGTGTGTTTCTTTAGTGGTATGTGCTGTGTCGGACACTCAGATGGAGACAGAAGGAACACAAAAAGGAGACCGTCTTATTGTCTTCTCAGAGAGGGAATAGATAGAGTGATGGAAATTCAGAAGCACACCTAAATATCATTCATCTCATTGTGTAATTAGAAAAACAAACAAATTAAAAACCCTCATTAATTCCAACTCTGATAGGACAGAGTTGAACTGCCCTTTGAGGTTACAGTCCTTCTGGAAGAAAATTGAAAAATCTTTCTGCCTTAGAGAGAAAAACGTGCGTCATTACCACCCACCTTGCACTTAGCTGTCACATGCTTAGCCATTGACTGATGAGAGCTTAGCACTCACTCTGCGTCTTACGATGGGTTCTCTAGGGAAGCAAAACTAGTGAAGCTCAGGTATATCTATATACAGCGAAGCTTACACCCAGGAAAGGGTTCATACTGTTGTGAAGGACGGCAAGCTCCGAACCTGTGGGTCAGGTGTCAGGGTGACGTCCTCCTACCTCACAGTGGTTCATGAACCCAAGATAGGCAGGTCCAGTGGCAGGCTTCCAGTTCAAAGCCAGCAAGTAAGCTAGCCGGCTGCTTATGACTCTCAGGACTGCGAGCAATACAACTGACTCCTAGCCCGAGTCCAAAGCATGGTAGGTTAGATTGCAAACCAGATGAACATTCCAGACCCAGCAAAGAGCATGAAATCTTTCCCACAGTGTCCACTTACATTGGAAGCAGGTCACACCTCCATGGATTACTCTCGGTCTGAAGTACCATACTGTTGAAAATCCTGGCTGGGGCAGTTAACCCCAAACTATTCCTTTATACACCTTTCTTGGTGACTTACTGCAAGCCTGGAAAGTTACTTTATAGTTTACATGAAGCTGGTGAACAGGGCATGGCAAGTCCCTGGATGTGTACTTTAAACATTCTCATATGGTATACAAGAAAATTGAGTCACAGGAAAAGGGAAGCTATTTGTCCCAGGTAAGAGATGTGAAGTTGTGGAGCCAGCATTCCGACACAGGACTCTTTGAGTTATAAGACAAATTTTGAATATTTTCAAAAAACCAAAGATTTTTTAAAAATAAAAGTGATCTCTGGTTGAGTTGGATCTAGAAAGAGAGGTACCTTTTTGACAGTGTGAATAAACTAAAGCTGTGGAGACAGAGAAGGACCTAAGATGCCAGTTGTGAGGTGCCATTAAGTGGCTTGTGAATCACAGCAACTCTAAATACCGCAGCATGAAACAGTGCCTGGTCCTGAGCTAGCCTCACAGACACTGCTGTTTGATCCTATTGTTGCGGCCACTCTGTCACTCCATCTCATGGAGGGGCTTCCACTTTTTCACTGACCTTCTGTAGGATTCAGCATGAGGCCCTTACTGAGGAACTCATCCCAGCTGACAACATGTCCAAGGAATCTGACCAAGTCTCATCATCCCCGCCTTCCAAGAAGCGTGCCGTACCTATTCCAAGATGGATCTGTTTGTGCTTTAGGCAGTCCACGGTGTGCTCAATATTCTTCACCAGCACCATAACTCAAAGACATTGCTTCTTCTTCATCATGGTCCAGCTTTCACACTCACTTGAAGCAATTGAAAATGCCTTGGCTCGAGTAGGTGCATCTCAAGGCTTTTCTACTCCTTAAAGAAGTCGTTTTGCAGCAGATTTGCCATATGCGATGTGCCCATTGATTTCTAGACAACTGTTTCTGTGTTAGTCCAGGCAGACTAGAGAAACAAATTCATAAGCATGCATATGTATATAAGAGTGAGTTTTATATAAAGGGTAATTCTACATTAAGAAAACAACCCTGTCCAGATCAAGGCCATAAGTCTGCTGTTAGCCCATATGTCCGACAGCAATATACAAAGTCTTTCAGACTCACGAAATACATGCAATGACACCAAATACAAAACGATCTCAGGTCAGAGGATTGGAAGTCTTGTGGCTCCAGTGGCATTATAAGCATTTTGGCACTGGCAGGGATGCCCATGTGGCTTCTCTAGCTCAAGAGGTCTAGTTGCATCAGGGTAGGTCCATGTGGCTTCTCCAGCTCCCAGGGTATAGCACTATGTGCCTTGTCAGCAAAGCACCTCTCAGGGAGGGAGTAGAGAGTGGCAGTGTCTCTTGCCTCCAAGCAGGAAATACAAGAATTCCAAGAATCTTCAGGGGAAGGCCATGCTTCTCACAGGGACCTCATTGGCTATAATCTGATTGACAGACTAGACTCTTCTCTTTCACTCTTCATCCTCTCAAGTCCCAAACTGACCCCAGATTAGGCAACTACCACAGTCATCTTCAATAAACTCTTACTCGTGTGTTATATTCATGATGTCGCTTGATAATTTTCACATGCTACTGGCTCACTTTCCTTTTGAGTGGGCACAAACATGAATCTTTCCCAGTCAATTGGCCAGTTAGTCAAATATCTTGCCACAGATAATCGAGCATCTCCAGTATTGTATTTGTATGTTGAAGCACCATTACTTACTATTCTATCAATTCCTGGAGTTTTCCCTGCCCCCCCTCCCCCGCACACACACACACACACACACACACACACACAATGCCTTCAACCCAAGTGCATCTTGGTAAGCATTTGAATTTATCTCATTCAAGGATCTTCTCATTTACCATGGCAAAATCTACTAAAATCTACCAGATCTACTTTATCAAAGAAACTCTAAAGGCACATTGGTTAGGTATTTGACTGCTACTCAAAATTTTTGTGATTCAAACCCATCAACCCCCTCCACAGGAGATAGATGTAGAGGTTCCCTTTCAAGAATATAGCCCTGAGAACCCAATGAGGGAGTTGTATTCTAGCCTACACGAGTTCTAAGACATAGAACTAACTCAATGGCACTGGGCTTGGATTTTTGTCTCCTTCTTTCCTTCTTCCCTGTCTCTCTGCCCCGCCCCCATCTCCTCTCTTTCTACTTTACCAAACATGATGTCCTTTCCTGGGGAGTGGTCTTTCCTGATGACAGTCCCAAAGAAGCAAAACAAGGTCTTATCAACCTTATCTCCAAAGAACATTCCAGTTTCATTTGTTTCAGACAGATTTGTTTGTACTTCTGATCCTCATGTTTTCTGTCGTAGAGTGGATTCAGACTCACAGTGACCCCACACAATTGAGTACAACTATCCCCTAAGACTTTGAGAGCCGTACATCTTTATGGAAACAGAATCGCAAATCTTGTTCCTCTTAGAGTAGTTGGTAGTTTTGAACCATTCACCTTGCAGTTAGCAGCCAAGCACTTAACCAATGTCCCCCTAGAGCTCTTTGTGCTTTTAACAGTGCGAAGTATATTCAGAGGAAAGAATGGGTATGGATGAAGGGAGGGGAGGAGAAAATGTTTACCAGTGAGTCTCCCTGGGAAGACAGCTGTGTGGGTGCTTGATGTTTAGCAGGAGATGGGTTTGGGGAAGAATATGGCAAAACTTTTGGGGCTGCTTTTGGTTTTGGTTCTCTATACTAAAGAAACAAACATTTCCAAAATATTTTTCAGACCATAAGATGCACCTGACCATAGAAAACACCCAGTTTTTAAAGTAGGAAAACAAGAAAAAGTATTCTGAATCAAATAGTACCAGTATACTAAAACGTTTGGGAGTACCACACCTTTGAACCTGAAGACGCACCCTCATTTCCTCCCCTCCCCCACTTTGAGCTGAAGAAAAGTGCATCTTATCTTCTGAAAAATACAGTAATTCTACAAATAACTCTTGGACATTTATGATATGCAAGATACTGTTCTAAACTGAGAGTAGATTATAAGCAGAGAGAAGAGAGAGATATAATAGCTTCCCTTAAGGAACTTAAGTAGGAAATTGAGTGAATTTAGTTTGTCATCAAAGAGCAGTGGGAAATTTCACTTCTTCCATTTTATTGCAAACTGTACAAACTATCAAATGGCAAATAGACTCACAAAAATGAGAACTCTTAAAAATAAGAACTGGGTGTCTTCCAGGGGGGTTATATAAGACAATAGCATAAGCTTTTAGGGTAGTTTCTCCTGCACTTGGGAGCTCCAATAATCTCATCTCTGAAAACTTTAAAGAAAAATCATGCAAAGTTGCTACCTAACAAATGCCTATTTTACCAAAAGGCAGGTCATTCCTGCTGCCATGATCCAGCAGATGCTGCGCTTTTCAACTTTCATGACAGAAAACAGAAAGCAAATGTCCAAAGGAATTGTAAGCAAAAGAACAAGTAGAGATTTCCACATGTTAGCATTTGTTTAAAAGATGGATAAAAGAAAACAGTATTCCAATTGGAATAGAAAACACTATTCCAAGGCTGGGCCTCCTACTCCCACCACCAGAGGGCAGTGATGCCCCCCCAAAAAATATAATCTTTGAAGAGTATCACTCTGGATAAGCCTTGGCAATATTCTTTCTTACACTGTTCAATAGCACCATTGCCTCCTTCTGGGCATAGTGTGCTACCAGACAGAATATAAATTTCATACTTTATTGCAGATAATATCTTCTAAATGCTAGAGACATAGCCTTAATATGTTTTACTGGCTTTAATTTTTTATGATAATTGGGAGATTGGTTGTTTTCCAAGAGGCTCCAGTATTCCATGACTCTAGCCCAATTAATAGTTCTGTGAAGAATCGAAAACCTGAGAATATGGAGGGCTCTGCAGGAGAAGGCAGGACTTCTTGGGTAGAGCAACCAGTTAAGTGCTTGATTCCTAACTAAAAGGCTGATGTTTCAAACCCACCCAAGGTACCTCAGAAGAAAGTCCTGGCAATCTCTCCCCCAAAGGTCACATCCTTGAGAGCCCAACTACTCTCGAACGTGCAGGGTTGATGCGAGTCACAGTTGACTTGGTGACAAGTGGTTTGAGGGAGAATGAAGAAGGAAAGTGTAAAAACAGACTCTACTGCTTCTTGTTTGACCCCAATCAAAAGCCACAGTGACCCCAAAATATCCATCCGCATCCCTATTTTCCAACATCAGTACCTGTCAGAAGTCTACTTCTTTAAAAAACAAAACGGAAACAAAACACTGCTCACCCCCACCCCTGCCCCCATCCATTGTGTTCTGCTTTACCAATGTTAAAATCTGGTCACTTTTCCATAAGTGTAAACCCAACATGTAACAACCTCCTCTCGCAGTAAAAATTATTTTTAAGCTTAATTAGCAGGGATGTTCAGACTCAAGAAAGGGGTAGGGTAGGCCATTGAGATAAACAATGTAGCCTGCGATCTCGGTGGACCGTGGTCTGAGATGGCAGTCTGAAAACCCCTGGACAAATGTAGATTTCTCCTGGTTCCTGTGAAAATCTGCTTCTTTTGTGGCAGGATTTTGATCTTTGCCAAACCTGCCTTTGTTGTCACATGGTTGGGAGCATCAACTGTGCCCTGTGATCATTGCAAAACCTGTGTCACATGGTTTGAAGTATCTAACTTGCTTGATTTTCACTGGATTTTTGAAGCTGTTTGAAGGTAGTACAGTGCACCATTTCCTTGTATTGTTCACTTGCAAAAAGATAAATTTAGAGTTTTTTGAATGCACATGGTCTCTATCTTTGGCTGAACCAATGATGGGCAGTCCCGATCCTGTTACCAGCCTGAGATCTGGGAATGGCACGGGCCGGCACTGTGTCAGTTTGTTATACCCGGGTCATTATGAGTCAGAACTAACTTGATGGCCTCCAATGGTTCAGTGAGTAAATTCTGACCTGCTTCCCCTTTGAGAGACTTCCATAGTGTAAACTCCAATCTCACTTTGGGCTGAATTTTTCATTTTCTCCTTGTAGAAAGTCCTGTCACCTTGATGTAAACTGTCAACCCACATGAGCTTTAATCAGAATAACTGAACACTTTTAGTTTGACAGATACTTTGGATTTTATCATCTGATTTTCTGAGGACTAAATTTTCTGAGTTCCCTTTAAACTCATCTCTCAGGGTACCTACCACTTGTTCTGAAAATAGCTAACTCTGGACCTTATTTACTTGCCTATTGAGAAAGCCAATCTCCTCCTGACACTGTGTGTATCATTGAGTACTTAGACTTTTTTTTTCTGCACTTCAGCTTCCATCTAAACTCTGGCTCAGAAAGACTCAAGTCAACTGCTGGAGAGAACATTTAAACATTTGTTAATTGGGATTCTCCCAACAACTGTGTGGAAGTCATGTGCTTATGTTAATTTTATGATTGAAATGTAGGGGTGGAGTCTAGCCTGTTAATCTGGAGACAGCCATTGAGTAGTCAATGAGGCCTCTCTGTGGGCATGGCTTTCTCCTGAGACTTCTGGGAAATTTTGTGATATTTCCCTCTTAAAGATGAGAAGCTATCTTCCCCAGTGGTTGGGAGTTAGTCTCAGAAACGATGAATCACGGACAAGACAAGATGGCAGCATCTGAGAAGCTGAAGGAGCCGGCAGAGAGACCACACGGCTTTGCTCTGATGGAGCCAGACCTCTGAAGCTGGGGCGGCCACATGGAGACCTCTGCCAGCGATAAGTTGCTTCTGCAACCACAGGATGCTGTTGATGGACCCTGAGCCCTGGAAGGGAGGAGCCATGGGGAGACCCCTGCCAGCACCAGGACTCTATACCTACTGGCCTGTGACTTCGTGAGTTGTAAGGAGACAAACTGTGTTGTCAATTATATCATAATTTTCTGCCCTCACATAAATTAATGTTTCTTCTCAAGAAATTATTTGACTATCCTTAATTGTGTTTGATTTTCATTAGCCTTGCACTTTCAAGAACTTGGTATTTTTGCATAATGGACCTGGCAGATAAAGCTTGAGGCCTTACTTGACCTAATCAATGATTAGCTTATGATATGGTAGCATTCTGGTTCTGTGGTTTGCTAAAGGCATGTCATAAGAAGGAACCCCGGTGGCCTAATGGTCAAACATCCAACTGCTTATCTAAACGTCAGCAGTCCAAACACACTAACTGCTTTGGGGTAGAGATGCAATCATCTGTTTCAGTAGAGATTGGCACCGGTGTTAGTCTGGGTAGACTAGAGGAACAAATTCATAGGCATGCATATGGATATAAGGAAAGGGTTTGTATATGAAAGCAATGGAACACTGAGAAAGCATCCCAACTCAGTCCAGTTCAAAGTCATAAGTCTGATATTAGCCCATATGACTGATACCAGTCTATAAAGTCTCCTTCCGACTCACAAAGTCACAGGTCAGTGGGTGCAGAATTCCGGCACTGGCAGGGGTCTCCTCATGGTTCCTCACTTCCAGGGCTCAGGGTTTGTCAACAGCATCCAATGATGGCAGAAGCATCATTGGCGGAACTCATCGCTGGCGGGGTCTCCATGTGGCCTCTCCAGCTTCCGAGTTTGGCTCCATCAGGGCCAACCCATATGGCTTCTCCAGCTCCTCAGACACTGCCATCTTGTCTTGTCCATGATTAATCTTCTCTGAGACTAACTCCCAACCTGGGAGATAGCTTCTCATCTCCACAAGGGAAATACCGTGAGATTTCCCAGAATTCTCATGAGAAAGCTATGCCCACACAGAGGCCTCATTGGTTACTCATTGGCTATCTCCAGATTAACAGGCTAGACTCCACCTCTACATCTCAATCATGAAATTAACATAAGCCCATGACTGCCACAGCACCCTTGAAAATTCTTTGGAGCCAGTTATGCTTTGCCCTATGGGGTCACTATGATGGCAATGATGTTGGGTTTATATAGTAAGAACATAGAGTTTTAACTGGGTCGTGCCAGGCTCCATCAATCCGCTTCCAACTGTGTGTGGTTCTCCAAGGCCCATGCAGTGGTGACAAGTAGCTAGCCTTCCCAAAAAACTTTACAGTTGCAAAGTAGCTATATTCCAGCATCCCAGTCACAGCTAATAGCTCACAAAGTTGTTCTTCACTTTCATGATTCCATTTCTGTTTCCCAAAAGCACTACCTGTACAGTACACACCAGTCACCCTCTTTGTCTATATCAAATATAGAGAAAGCAATAGATACAGAAAATGATGGAGTGAGAGAAATTTTACTATGCATGCCAGTGAAATGCAATAGAGGGGTGGTTTGATTGAGGCAAGCATACATATATAAAACTTGAAATGCTCTTTTATGTTTGATACCTTTTCTGTGATATAGTGGACAGAATCTAGACTTAAAATGCAGATAGGTGTATGTGTCAGTCTGGGTAGACTAGAGAAACATATTTCATAAACACACATATGGATCTAAGGAAAAGGTTTATATACAAGAGGAACGGGACATTGAGAAAACATCCCAGCCCAGTCCAATTCAAAGTCATAAGTCCAAAATTAACCCATATGCCCGAAATCAGACTATGAAGGCTCCTTCCGACTCACGAAGTCACAGGTCAGTGGGTGCAAAGTCCCGGCGCTGGCAGGGGTTTCCACATGGCTCCTCACATCCAAGGCTCAGGGTCCATCAACAGCATCCCGTGATGGCAGAAGTAACTCATCGCTGACAGAGGTCTCCATGTGGCCTCCCCAGCTTCAGAGGTCTGGCTCCATCAGGGCAAAGCCATGTGGTCTCTCTGCCGGCTCCTCCAGCTTCTCAGATGCTGCCATCTTGTCTTGTCAATGATTCATCATCTCTGAGACCATCTCCCAACAACTGGGGAGATAGATTCTCATCTTCATGAGGGAAATATCGTGAGATTTCCCAGAAGTCTCAGGAGAAAGCCATGCCCACAGAGAGGCCTCATTGACTACTCAGTGGCTATCTCCAGATTAACAGGCTAGACTCCACCCCTACATTTCAATCATAAAATTAACATAGTACATGACTGCCACAGTGTAGGTTTAAAATTCAGCTCTGTTCTTCGCTTTGTGTGTGACCTTCCAGAACCTCAGTCTCTCCATCTGTTATATGTATCTTGGGAGGGTGTTGTTAGAATTAACAGTTATAATAAAAAATATGGTGTCTAGTAGGTGCTCTGCAGAAAGTGAAGAATGACAGTCTCAGAATCCCTCAGAGGCCGTTGTCCCCTGTCCCATAGGGTTGCCATGAGGTGGAATCACCTAGATGGCACAGTGTTTGCTTTTTAACAGGCATGCGATATCCAGCAGCAGTGCTAGCAATCATGGCACTATTTTGGTGTATCTCATTTGGAACTGCTCTTTCAAGATGAAATTGAAGGAGGAAAGTAATAACATTTTAATTTGCCTAAGTAGACCTCTCAAAAGGAGCATGGTATATGTAACCTTGTACTAATACACTAGCTACTTATATTTACACTTTTAAGCTAAACATTCAGTTCCTCAGTTGCTGTAGCCCAAGTTCAAATGCTCCACAGCTACATGTGACCAGCAGTTGCCCTACTGGATAGAGCAGATACAGATGTTTTCTAGCCATGTAGAAAGTTCAACGGAGCAGTGTGGGTCTACAACCAGATATTCTTCTGTCGCAGTAAATCCTCATGAAGTGATAGTCTCGGTTCATGCAGCCCTGCACTAACAACATCTGTTTCTGGTCCCTTTTCTCGGTTGATGTCGCAGTCCCTGCTGCAGTACACCATTGCACAGAGAGAGCAGCAAGAGGCATCTTCCTTTGCTCTCATCAGCTAGAAGCTTCGCTGGGTTCCAGCTACCAGTTTGCTAAGCTCAGTTTGAATTCTAACATTTGGAGGCATCATGTAGAACTTTGCCAAGGACTGACAACTTTCAAACCAAAAAAATGATTGAAATGTCTCTTCCTATAGAACTCAGGGAGGGAAATTTAGATAAGGGAATGTTCCAGATACTCACTGAAAACCACAGTGTTTGGGTGGCACCCATACCCCTTGCTTCCATGGTGGTTAAGTTCAGACTGCACTGGTGAGCTGGATGAATATATCCACTAATATTCCCTGCTGCTGTTGTTAGCATTAGTTACCATAGAGCTCATTCTGACTCACGGGGACCAGCTGCGTGCAGAGTAGACCCACTGCTCCATCACACACCCCAAGCCAGTCTTCAGAGGTGATCCTGGCTGTGTTTACACCTCCAACTTTTGGATGAGATATCTAGCACTTACCCTGTTGTGTCACCCAAAGACCTAAGGAAATGGGAAAAATATAGCAGTTATTTTTAGTAGCACATAATGGAGGGAGGACTGGTTCCTTTATTCAGCACATACTATGTACCACATTATGACAGTGTGGTCCAGAGACTAGTGAGTATGAGACTAAAAAATAAAATCTTCAGGTCTGCTGCTGGGGGTGGGAGGGCATGGATGGTGTTTCACCATGATTGTCATGGTTTGAATTAATTTAAAACAATGGAAGTAGGGGTAGAGGAGGGTGGAGAGAGAAAGGGGAAACTGATCACAATGGTCAACATAAAACCCTCTCCCAGGGCAACAAACAGCAGAAAAGTGGGTGAAGGGAGACAGTGGTCAGTGTAAGGCATGAAAAAAATAATTTATAAATTTTCAAGGGTTTATGAGGGGCAGGACGGGCAGACACTAAGAACTCAAGTAGAAAGAAAATGTTTTGAAAAGGATGATGACAACATATGTACAAATGTACAAATGTTTGTGTAATAAGTAAAGGAGACTTTCCTCATAGGTAATGGTTGAAGACTATATTTAAAGCTGGCAATTTGAAAATTTATAACATGAGACTATTTTCTGCACTAATACATAGGAAAGACTACCTCAACATAACACAGCCTGGTATTGAAATCATATAGACCAGGAATGGGGAACCTTTATTCTGCCAAAGACCATTTGGATATCTATGACATCATTTGAGGGCCACACAAAATTATCAACTTAAAAATTACCTGTTATGTTTGGTCAAACAATTTAATTGGCTGGTCCCTCCTGTGATGGCTGGAACGGCTTCTCTTTGGAGAGGCATGTGATGTTCGCTAGTACTGGTGATCTCAGGGGCCTGACAAAGCTCAGGTATTTCCCCAACCACCTTGATGCACAGCACATGCAAAAAGATCAATAGAACCTGGTGGTTTGACTTACCAAGAGCCTTCTGACCAGACCAGCGCAGAAACAACTCCCATAGTCACGCCTAAGGATATCGATAACCTTTTCTTCCCCAAAACATCCCAGTGATCATTGGGAAGAATAGGTTATAACTGGTATCAGAATCTTCACTATCTGTTACAGGCCATTCAATTCAATTATGAAAAGAACTCTGTCATTGAGCACAGGAGTTCTAGTGGCATAGTACGTCACACGCTCAGATGCTAACTACAAGTGCAGGTACAGTAGTTTGAATACACCAGTAACTTTTTGGGAAGAGGATGACACTGTCTACTCTCATAAAGATTTCAAAAGTCTCAGTCTACTTTGTCTGATAGAGTTGCTATGACTTGGGATTGATGCAATGGCTATAGATATAGTTCATATTTATAGTGTAAATTAATCTTTTCCAATTTATCATTATCATTTTAAATCATTTTATTGGAGGCTCATGCAACTCATCACAATCCATCCATCCATTGTGTCAAGCCCATTTGTACAATTGTTGCCATCATTATTCTCAAAGCATTTGCTTTCTATTTAAGCCTTTGGTATCAGCTCTTCATTTTTCCCTTCCCTCCCTCATCCTCCCTCCTTCCTTCAAGAGCCCTTGATAACTTACAAATTATCTTTTTTCATGTCTTATACTGACAGATGCCTGTCTTCACCCACTTTTCTGTTGTCCATTCTCCAGGGAGGAGATTATATGTAGATCATCATGGTTGATTCCCCTTTTCTCCCCAGAACTGCCCCTCATCCTCCTGGTATGGCTACGCTCATTAATGGTCCTCGGGAGTTTATCTGTCTTGAATTCCCAGTGTTCTCAGCTCTTATCTGTGCCAGTGTGTGTGCTCTGGTCTAGTCAGATTTGTAAGGTACAGTTGGGGTCATGATAGTGGGGGTGGGAGGAAGCATTGAAGAACTTGAGGAAAGTTGTATGTTGCATCAGTGCTACGCTGCACCTTGACTGTCTCGTCTCCTCTCTGAAACCCTTCTGGAAGGGAATGTCCAGTTGCCTACTGATGACCTTTGGGTCTCCACTTTGCACTCCCCCTCATTCAACCTTATATGAGAGTTTTGAATGTCTGATCCTATGGACACCTCATGATCACATAGGCTTGTGTGCCAATTAGTTATTTTGATGACTAGACATCAGTTGGTACTTGGGATGGGAATTATATTGCCCTAAATTGCAAGGTGACATAAACCTATTTTCCCAGAGTGTGTTTCTGCTTAGTCAGGGAGCAGACTGCCTTTGTTACTTGAGGGAATGCATGAAGCTACACCAATTCCTAAATTTGCTTGTCTAGAGAAGGAGACTTATGTATATAATGACTCACAAGACAAATATTCTGATTTGCCATTAAGGAAGTAACTATTGGTTGAAAGTAAACCTGTGAAAAGTGATTTATCATGTGATTCATTCATGAAAACTTATATAATCAATGTACTTTAATTTTAGAAAATTCAGTTGGCTGTGATCATTAGTGAAATGACTAAGAATTTTTTTTAATGTAGTTTACTCTCGGCTTTCGAACAGTCATTTTGTCAGGTCAATGTGAATCTCAGTGTTTCCAGTTCTGAGCACCAGGGCATTTCTCCCATGTGCATTGCAAAGCTTATGTTTAGTCTCTTGGCCAATTTTTGTTGGCTTATGAGTAAGAATCAATTCAATGGTGGTGGGTGTTAGCTTTGATTCCATCTTCTCACCTTCACATACAGTTGCCTCTGATTGTCAAGGCAAAAATATGAAAATATTTAGTTGAAGATATTTGTTTTTCAATGGCCGGAAGTCCTGGTAGGTAGTAGCTTATGCTACTGCCAGGCCAGCACCTCAGATCTACAGCTACCACGGTTTTCTGTCCCTTCACGAAGCCCAGGGGGCAATTCTCCTCTGTTCTACAGCACTATTATGTGTAGAAGAGACTGGACAAGAGGGAGTTGTGTTTTTTCTCCCTCAGGGGTCAACTGGTTAGTTTAAAACCAACTGAGTCAGCTAGTGAATTGGTCATGAATTAAATGGTCACTCAGAGAATTGAATAATGCCACTTTCACTAATTTCTCATTTTAAATATGATGTGTGTTTAAATATGATGATCACCAAGAATAATCTAGACACTCTGTGGTATACAGTAACCTGGACATTGATTTTTCTACAAGTGTTTAAATTAGAGGAGTATTAGTGGGGTCATGGGTTACACTGGGCTACACCAAAACCAGATGGCCAATGGTTCAAACCCCCAACAGTTTGGCTGGAGAAAGATAGGCTTCCTGTTCCGGTAAATATTTATGACCTTGAAAATCCAGTGACAGCTTTGCTCTCTTCTTTAGAGGATTACTACTCTGAATTAACTCAAAGGCATTGAGTTTGACTTGTTTGATTATAATAATTTTCAGTCATTCTCATACCGACTTTTTAATTTTTGCAATATCCTTTTTACTCGCTACTCTTCTTTAATTATTGACTATGCAAAGACATTTGACTACATGATTCATAACAAGCTAGGGATACCATTGTTAAGCATGGGAATACAAGAAAACTTGGCTTTGCTCATTCAAAGCCTGCACATAGACCAAAGGCCTTAGTTCGAACAGAACAGGGATATATTGCATGCCCTAAATTCAGGAAAGGTGTATTTCAGGTTGTATCCTTTGTTATATTTATGCAATCTGTATGGTGGGAAAATGCTCTGAGACACTGGGTTATATGAAAAAGCATATGTTTTCATGATTGAAGGAACATAGGAAAAAGAAGATGACATCACAATAGAAGAAAATCTGACGATCAAACTTCAAAATTCAGAAGACACAACCTTGCTTACTGAAAATGAAGGGACTTGGACTTGCTCTTGACGTTCAAAGACTTCAGCCTTCAGTATGGGAACAAACTAATGTGACCCAACCAACTCAATGACACCGAGTCCCTTCCAACCCAAGGTGACCTTTTAGGATACCAGCGGAGAACTGCTGGTCCAGGTTTCCAAAGTTGTAAAACTTTAAGAGAAAAGAAAAACCCATCTTGTTCCCAACTGAAGGAAAGAAAACCAAAAGCCTCACAACTGGACCAATAGACAACATCAGGATGATGACTGAAGAAAAAGATGAAAATTGAGAAGGAATCCATTTTGTTTGGATCTACAGGCAATGCTTACAGAAGAAATCAAGTTTAGCTTATTTGTCAAGAAATCAAGTTTAATGTATGGGAGACATCTGCATAAGACCGCTTTAAGTTATTAAAGAGCAAATGTGTCACTTTGAGGACTAACGTAGGGCTTTCCCAGGCTATAGCATTTCCTATTGCTTTATATACATGTGAAAGCTGGACAATGTCTAAGACAGACTGGGAGGATTGATGCCCCTGAACCATGGTGTTGACTAAGAAGATTGGAAGCACTACTAGAAAAACAAGTTTCCATTCACTTAAAGTAAAGGTACTTTTATACTACTCTGCTGAGTTGATGTGTGTGTGCGTGTGAGTGTATAAGATGACATTAGGTTTATTTTTATCCTTGAAACCAAGGATAAGTTTTATTTTTTACAGAGGGAAAAGACAGACAAAAATGGATTTCAGAAAATGATCTGCAATTTTTTTTACATGTTGCATGTCTATTTTTTTTTTAATCATTTTATTTGGGTCTTGTACAACTCTTATCACAATCAACATTTGTACATTTGTTACTATCTTCATTTTCAAAATATTTGCTTTCTACTTGAGTCCTTGGTATCAGATCCTCATTTTCCCCTCCCTCATGAACCCTTGATACCTTATAAATTATTATTATTTTATCATATCTTACACTGCCTGACATCTCCCTTCATCTACTTTTCTTTTGTCCTTCCCCCAGGGAGGAGACTATATGTAGTTCCTTGTAACCAGTTCCAACTTTCTACCCCATCTTCCCTCCACCCTCTCTATATCACCACTCTCTCCACTGGTCCTGAAGAGATCATCTGTCCTGGATTCTCTGTGTTTCCAGTTCTTATCTGTACCATCCGACCTGGATTCTCTGTTTCCACTTCCTATCTGTACCAGTGCACATCATCTAGTCTGGCCAGATTTTTAAGATAGAAATGGGATCATAATAGTGGAGGGGATAGGATGGAGGAAGCATGTAGGAACTAGAAGAAAGTTGTGTGTTTCATCATTGCTACACTGCACCCTGACTCAACTCCTCCCTGCAGCCCCTCTGCAAAGTGATATCCAGTTGCCTACAAATGAGCCTTGGGTACCAAATCTGCACTCCCCCTCATTCATAATGATAAGGGTTTTTTTTTTTTCCTTAGATGCCTGATACCTGATAGCTTCAATGCCTTGTGATCGCACAGGCAGGTGTGCTTCCTCCATGTGGGCTTTGTTTCTTCTGGGCTAGATTGCCACTTGTTTATTTTCAAGCCTTTAAGACCCCAGACACTATATCTTTAGATAGATGAGCACCATCATCTTTCTTTACCACATTTGCTTATGCATTCATTTGTCTTCAGGGATTGTGTGAGAATTATGGAGTGCCAGTTTAATAGAGCAAAGTGTTTTTGCACTGAGGGAGTACTTTAGTGGAGGCCTAGTGTCCACCTGCTACCTTAATACTAAACCTGTAAATGAATGCACATAGATCTATTTCCCCATTATCATATATAAATATATTTATACATGCAGATGCCTATATTTAGGCCTCTCTAAATGTCCTTTGCCACCTAGTTCTTTTCGCCATGTCCTTTTACTTTCCTCTTATCCCACTATCATGCTCAACCTTCATTTGGGTTTCAGTCATTCCTTTCAGTTACATTGCCCTTGATCAGTCCCTACCAGGCCTCCCACGCCCTACTTGCCACTGGTTTTGAATCACTTATTGTTCCCTTGTCCCTGGGTTGGTTAACACCAGTTCCTTTTCCCCACCTCCCCGTCTCCTATATTTCCCTGGAACTGTCAGTACCTTTGGTTTCTTCTCCACATTGTTTATCCAGCCTGTCTTATGGGGTGCCACATCCTGGTCCCAAAGTCTATTTTTGGTACTCCTCTAGGACTTCCTGGATCTGCTTCCCTTGTTGTTCTGTTACATGCCCCCAGTGCTTTGGCCCGGTGAGGTGGGTCAGCTCGGGTACAAAACCCATACTGTGTCTCCAGCCCCTGCAGGTCTGTGGGTCAGTGCTGGATGTCGAGTCTCATAGTCAGTCGGTCATGTGGTCCTCTTTGTGCATTGGCTGCTTCAAGCGAGGGCCCTTGTCCTCGGGGCTTGGTAGACCAGGCTGTGCTCCATTCCCTTTTCCCTTCGTTTGCTTCTGCTTCTGCCTGGGCATGGCAGGTTGGTTCCTTTCCCTCACCAGAAGGTCTAGTGTCGTTCTCTATGGCACACACTTCCAGAGGGAAGGTCAGGCTAGTGATTGTCTATGAATTCACAACTGTGCTCATGCGTATTTTAGGTTGACACAAAAATAAACACACAATTATTTTGACAGAAAAATTTTGCATCAAAACTACCTAAACTCAGGCTGAGCCCCGGTGGCATAGTGGTTATGCGCAGGACTGCAGCCCACTGGGATGCAGGTTCAATTTCAGCAGCAGCTCCACAGGAGCAAAGGCTGGGCCTCCTACTCCCACCACCAGAGGGCAGTGATGCCCAAAAATCAGAAGACAAAACAAAAACAAAAACAAAAACTACCTAAACTCATCTGACACAAGATAAATGTAAAAAAGCAAAACAAAACAAAACAAAAAAAACCCACATTTAGCCCCCTTGCTGTTAAGTTGATGACAGTTCATAACTGCCCTGTAGGACAGAGTAGAACTAACATCCCCAAAGGGTTTCCCAGGTTATAATCACAGAAACAGCCTGACACATACTTCTCCACAGAGTGGCTGATGGGTTCCAGCCAGACCTTCCAGTTAGAAGCCAAACACTCACCAATGCACTACAAGGACAGCTTTCCACATGATAGGAAATATAAATGCATACTTTGGAAAAACATTTTAAATAAAGTAATGAAATAGCATGATAACTTCACAAGAAATATTTCACTAAACCCTAGTCCTCAGCAACAGATGCACCATGGCTCCACTCTGGTAACATCAATTATTACATCTGGGGGATGGGACCAAAGCACTAGTAACTTTTTAAGTTCATGATAATTTTTATTGTTCCTGTTGAGAATATACACAGCAGAACATGTGTCAACACTTTCAACATGTGTTTTTAAGATGTGCAGGCATTCTCATCTTTCGTGTGCTCACTGTTCCTCTCCCATTCATAAAACTCCCTGCCCCCTAAGTCTCCTGTTGAATCTTTAAAAGTGTTCTTGTCAAATTTCTACCAATCTTGAAAATTCTCAAACACATACAATGTTCAAGAGGTAAATTCTCTGCCAATTAGCTAAACTTTTGGTTAAAAGAAGAGTTCTGGGGATATTTTTGGTTTAAGGTTTAAAGTCAGGGTAATGGAGTCAGGAGTTCATGTAGTATGTATTGTATGAGAAACAGGAAAACTGGTCAGCATTTCCCCTCATTCGGTGATATTTCAGCACTGTTCTCTCTCTTCTTCTGATCTCATAGCAGATGAGTTCGTTATTTATGGAAGCAATTAGTCTGATATTTCATTTTCTCCTGTTTTCCTGACTCTCCTCTTCTGTTATCTCATGCAAATAAGAGCCCAATTGTACTTAAACTATGCTTTTCAAGCTTCAAAGACCCTGGGCTTTGTCCAATGTACTAGAGCAGGCGCAGTAAAATATGTTGTAAGGGCAATGACTTGGGATGCTCACAGAAATTAAGCCCCCAATCAACAAAGAAAATTCCATGGGCTTCTTGGTGGTACCAAAGCAGTCACAGCAACAGCTCTTTGCTGTGGCTGTACATCTATCTATCACAGCATTTTCCCAATCAACTTCTTACAGGTGTACATCTTATTGACATAAATTACATTAATCAACTGGACCCTTAGTCCAGTGCGATTTTCTCCTTCATTATAAACCAAGTTCAGAACTCTACAAGTAATACACTCTCTTCCTCCCTTCGTCCTCCCCCCAGTAGACATTAAATAAGCTTTGATCTCAATATGTTTGCCTATTCTTGTCTTTTTATGTAAAGGGAGTCATTTTGTGACTGATTTATTTCATTCATCATAATATCTCCAAGCTCCATCCATGCTGGAACATATATCCAAGCATGATTTCTCTTTCTGACTGAGAGGTGCTTCACTTTTTGTTTATCCATTCATGAGTATTCAGATTTTCCTATCTTTTGGCTGTAGTGAAAAAGGATGGCATGAACGCTGGTGTACATAAACCTGTCTGTGTTGCTGGTTTTACATCCCTTGAGTTAATAAGGGGGCTTCAGAAAGCCCATGTAAAAATAGAATGAAAACATATGAGATTTTCCAATGAACTTATTGATGATTCCTCATATTTTAAAAGTCTCTGGTTGGTTCATAATGCAGTCAGGGTTGAGAATCTTGGCACTAGCTCATTCCCTTAGAGTTGGTTCTGGGAGGGTAAGCTTCATGAGGAATTTGTTCATTGCTGCATCCTCTATTGCTAGATTATAGCTGGCATGGAACCAGAGTCAAATTAGTTAATATTCCCTAAGGGGTGGCAGCAAAGCCTTAGAACCTCTGCCTGGCAAGAAAAAGACCATTCATGAGTCTTGAGCATTAAAGTGAGGTAAATTATTAAGACAAAACTAAGAGGGCTATTCTAGATTCAAGGGACTTTGAAAGAGTATATTAAGATTTTCCCTGAATCATTCCCCCTCTCCCCCGCCCATTGCTACTCTTTACTCTTGTGGTCCAATGAAGACTTCTGAGACTTTTCTATTCAGCCTGATCCTTGAGCAGGGCACTTAATTTTTAATGGCCTCATTTTGCTCACTCTCATAATAAGAAAAGTGAAATTTTTGATTCAGCTAACAGAACTGTTTGCCTTCTGTGTTGGAGTTACACTCTTCCAACAGCCTAATGAATAATAATAGCTTGTTTTTTTTTTAAAGTGTATTCTGTGAATGCATTCTCTCTGAGAGATGAAAGCAGTAGCCGTAATTATACCAAATCTTTCTCTCCCTTTCCCCTTCACCACTCAGACCAGGCATACTGGAGCAAAACAATGTGAGCCTTCATTTTGTTGGCAAGGATGCTTATAAATGCGTGTGCATGTGTTTGCTCAAGCAATTTAAAAATAACCAAAATGTTCTAAGTAAAGCAAGTGTGTGCCATGCTTAGCAGAAATATTAAGAAGCAAAGGCTCTTAAATATCTGAATTAGCTCTGGCTTTGTTTCAGGAAAGAACTGGCTCATGTCTCTTGCATAAGACTTATGTAAGAGATTAGATGTGGTGGCTGAACTATTCCAGTTATCTACAGCGAGAAGGAAAAAGAAAGTATGTTGTTACATTGCTGTTACTTGTTGAGGTCCCTGTTTCAACATAAGCTCTTCTCTGCTTATGGAAGTAAAAATTCTCTGATTCCTTTTTAGCAACTGGGGGTGGTGATTTTTTGAGTTTTTGCCACACAACCATTTGTAGAAATGATCCCCAAACACCAGGTAGTAAGTAAGTAAGTTAGAAATGGAACCCATGTTTCGATTTTTTCTCCCCCCCCACCAAGATTTTTTTTCATGAATGAATAATAACAAGAGTAGCAGGTTTGTCATAAAATGTGAAACAAATCCTCATTCCACACCTAGTCACCACCTATCACTAAAGAAATGACTCGATTTCCCCACTTAGCACCAAGTAGCTCCTCAAAACTTAGAACTCCCAAGTCACTGTCCTACTCAATCTCTTCTGAAATGGATTCACACAAATCATATTTCCATGAGAATAAACATGAAGGTCAGGCACAGTCCAGGTATCTGTCTCTCTAGTATAGGTTTTTTTTGGGTACCTGGGTTCGTGAGTTGTTTGAATCAGCTCAACCAATCATTTATCTATGATGCAGAAAAATAACTTAGTGACTGTTTTAGACACTCATCTATAAAGTGATTGCTATTTTCATTTAACCACCTCTTGGAGTTATTGTGAGAAAAGCCAATATGTGTTCAGTATTTATACTAACCATGCTATCAAGTACTCTGTTTGAATTTTTCATTCATTTCAGTCTCACACATTCCCTAGGAGGTTACTATTATTATTATTATTATTCTCCTTTCCAGATGAGGGAACGAAGGCTAAAGTTATAGTACCCCCGTCCCCCGACTCGTAAATGAGGTTACAGGATTTGAGCTGATGTCATTTGACTCCAGACCCTGCAAGCTTAGGAGATAACTAGATAGCACTGTACATATCATGCCCTCAACTCAGGTCTGCTCATGATCACGCAGCTCCAGAAGGAGTGCCAGGCTGGGGTCTTTCCGAAGCAAACTGCCCATCCTGGCTCCCATTGACAGCTCTCGGTAAATCTGAACTGTCAACCGTCCCGGTAATAGTCCAGCACCATAGGCCCAAATTACATTTCGCTGCATGTTCATTATATTGCACTTAGTTCCTCTTTTTACTAGAGTCAGAATTTTATGATGAAGCAATATATATGCTCCACTGACCTCTAGCATCTCTACGGAGCCAGGATACAGCCTGAGACTGTGTTAGCCACACACTCTGAGTTGTCCTGCCAAGCATGGGAGCAGGGTCCAGACACCCACCAAGCCTCAAGGGTTCCCAGGGCTGGGGGCGGGGTTTTTCATACACTCCTTCCTGAACACCCTGAGGTTGGAACAATAAAGAGATGGACTGATTTCCTAGAAGTTGGGAGAATTAAAGCCAGCCTCAAGTCAACACATAGGGAAAACTCATGCATTATAGTAGTTATGGGGGAAGAGAAAGTCTGTAAATGTCTCTGACTCATATGAATGTGATGCTGAGTCATGGTTATTGTTTAAGACCCGACTTGGTGACAGAGTCATAAAACTTCTTTTAAAATATTGTGCAATAAAACACACAAATGCACATAAACTGCTAACCACAGTGCCTGGCAGGGTGCAAACATCGAGCAATTTGTAATTCTCTTAGTATTACACTTTGTGCCTCCTGTCATTGGGGAATGTGTGATTGGTATGAGATATGGGCCTTACCCATGGACGCCGAGGGAAGAGGGCAGTTCAGGGCAAATGATGCTGACGACCTAGTCTTCCTCTAGGTCAAAATGGTAAAAGTTGTTCCACACACCTGAAATGGACATTACAAGGTCTCACCTGATTTCTGAGACATCACTTCCCTGGAAATGATGACTGTGAGCCCCGAGTTTCAGGACTCTCATTGTTGCATGACGACTTGGGAGGCTCTCATGAATAGCTATCATGACTTTATACTTCCATTACGGGTATGCTCCCAGGGATAATGAACCATTTACCATTTAGAAATATTAAAACCATTAGCTCTGCTTACAGATTAGCAAAATTATTACAACTCAGTCCCATGGAGAACTCGTTCAGTCCCCTTTGGTTTCTTTAGATTTTAATGTCTAGACAGATGTAGTCATAGATTCATTGCTGTTTAGTCTGGATGTATGAGGTCTATTTACATTTGTTTTACTTTAAAGCAATGCCCAGATCCCTCCCTTAGTAATCATCATCCCTTTTTAATTGACATGGGTAATCTGCGAATCATATCACATGATCCATAACAAAAATATTTCAGTGAGTGCCATCTTTTATTTTATCCTCTGTTGCAAATCGGGTGGAAGTTCAAGGGAGTCTGGTAGCTCAGGGGATTAGGCATTGGTCAGTTAACCATAAGGTTGGGAGTTCGACCCCACCACCTTCTCTTCAGGACAAAAGTGAGCCT
>PVJH01011899.1:0-66727 GCA_004026705.1 Nesogale talazaci | reverse complement strand
CAACAGAGTCCCATCTAAGATACCTGAGTCACTATAAGGAATCCTAAGCACCTCTCCCTAGGTTGTTCCTCTAATCTCAAAGTTTATAGGCTGTCTGCCTTCTTGGTGTCTTTCTTCAAAGTTCTTTGATGCATTTTTTTGTGTTGAAGGCTGCTTTTGTTTTTTTAAAAGTAGACCTTAGAGAACTGAAGCTAGTCCATTTTAGTGGAGCTAGAAATCTTATGAAGATTTTTCTAACAAGTCACCATTAACTCAAGGCAGGGATTTATGCTTTCCCCCTATCTTCAATGTATTTCTGTTATGGATCCTGTGCTATTATAAATGGACATTTGGAAATTATTTGAATTTAGTGATAGTATATAGTATTTGGGGGCAATGAGAATCATGATCATTTTCTTTAAAAATATTACTTCTCCTCCATGACAGAAAATTGCCTTTTTTTGCAAGACAATGCCTCATGGGAGCAGAGCAAAGAGAGTGCCAGGAAGAAATGTTAATAGAAGCAGGACTTTACTTCATGTAGAAGATAAACTTGTGGCAAGGCCACAAATGTAAAAGGCTGAGCAATATCATTCTTCAAGGAAATATGCCCCCATCACTATCAATATCTTTAGGAGTGTAAAGTAGCCCAAAGGGCACTTTATATACACTTACTTCTTGCTAATTCATAATTGGCATGGTTTTGGGAAGGAGACATCCATAACAGATCAAGAATTGAAAAGAGGTAAGATAGCATCTTATAATTGCCTGAAGAGTTGTTGATATTTATGGAAGATATATTTTCATTAAAATCTTCTGAAAAGTTATTTGATATGGTAGTTCCATGTAAATTTATACCATGCTTATGCTCAAGTCTTCTATTTATACTGTACATTAAACACATTTCCATTTATTTCTTAATTACTCATTTATCATTTTATTACTTACAGAACTTATATTAATGAGTGGGTACTAGCTTATATTGGTGATTCTATTATTACCCTAATTGCCATTACAATTTGTTGCAATTCTCTACTTTCAGAAGCTGACCACCTTCACGTCCCTTTGTTGTGGGTTATGTAGTACAACCGTTCTCTATCTCTGGGTGGCGACCCCTTTGGGGGTCAAATGACCCCCTATAGCGGTCACCCAATTCATAACAGTAGCAAAAGTACAGTCATGAAATAGCAATGAACATAATTTTATGGTTGGGAGTCACCACGGCACAAGAACTGTCTTAAAGAGTCTCAGCATTAGCAAGGTTGAGAATCACATATATAGTACGTGCCTTAGGTGCCCTGGTTCCATGATACTGGGCTGCTGATGGAAAGCAGTTTGAACCCATCCAGTGGCCCCAAGGTGGAAAGACCTCGTCACCTACATCTGCAAAGGTTACAGTCAAGAAAATCCTATAGGACAGTTAAGACTTTGTGATGTGGACTGGTCATGCATGGGATAGGTTCTATGGCACCCAAAGAAATAGCAGTACAGACTCAAAAATACCAAGGATGGGTAAGAAAAAATGTTTGTTAAAAAATGTAAAGAAAATATTGAAAACTGAAACAACTTATAAGTGGATCAAAGAGGAGATAAAAAGATAAGGTATTACATTTTAACATAACTATATCTGCAATGATCGACTTTACCAATGTATTTATGTGTACTTTTTATTGGATTGAAGTCTTTCTACATGTTGCCTAGTCACTGTTATTGGGGCTTGTTTGTTTTATTGCTTCCTAATTGTGTTTTGTGCAATTTCCTGTATATGAAATTCATGATAGAATAACTGGATTGATAACTGCCTGGAGGCATGGCATGGCAGGGGAGGGTGGCAGCGAATAGTAAGTTTACTATGAAAAGGAGACAAAAATGTTCTGAAATTAACTGTAGTGATTGCACAAATATTCTTAATATGATTGAATGATTAAAGTGTATGATATGGGAAGTATCTGCACTAAAACGATTCTGCAAGATAAAGGAGTTTGAACTATGAAAAGAAGGGAAAATAAATACATTGAACTGAAATTAAAACAAAAATACTGTCTAGAATGCACTGAACTCTAGAAAGGTAACTTCATTTAATCATTATTAATTTCTTTTCCTTTTGTGTCAATATACCATTCTATATATGTGAGACACTCACTTGTTTCATTACTGAAACCACCAAATGGTTATTTATGTGTTGGTTTAAGAAGTTGCTTATTTTTAAAAGCACCTTGAAATATCTAAGCAGCCCTGGTGGGGTAGTGGGCTATGAATTAGATCGATAATCACTAGGTTATCAGTTTGAAATTACCAGTCACTCTTGGATAGAAAGGTGAAACTTTATGCTTCCATAAAGATTTACACCATCAGAAAACTTCATATGTTCATAATGAGTTGAAATCAACTCAATGGCAGTGAGCTTTGGGAAATCTAGGTAATTGCAAATTGGTATGAATATAATGTCCTTTATTGAACACTTGAAAAAAATCAAGTGTGCTATTTTGCAAAAAGGAAATTAGAGAATTTCATTCTGTTAATATGCTTATTCTTCCTCTAAGGAAATGCTTATTCAGCAACTGGTCTATGTTGATTTTTTTTCTCTGGGTTGTGGAAAAGGTAAATAGAGATCCATATTTTCCTTCAAGAAGATTATTGTAAATGTGTACAAATATAATAATATTATCAATATATTAATACATTAGTTACTATTATAATTATATTTTATATAATATTATAATTATGACTATATAGCATAATTAGTACATGATTAATATTAATATATATATTAATATTAATAAAATTAAATGTAATATAATAATATTATTGCTAAAATGGAGGATTGAGGTAACCATAAATACTAGAAGTATCCTTTTTTCAATCAGGATAAAGGAGGTGATGCTGATGCTTTTCAATTACTATTGTAATAGATGTCAGAGTTTTTCAGGGTACGCAGGTTGAGATGAGGGAACAAAGGGGTGATATATATCAGATATTAACAGAGATGAATGAGATATAGAATTTTGCACAATTTTATTTTAAAGGAAGAATTGAATCATATTTAGTATATCACAGCAGCTTTGACAACACTGATAACATTAAGGAAAATGTATAAGAATCTACTTAAAATATTAAACAATAAACTTGATTTTTGAGGTAACACTTTTTGAAAGACCACTGAAAAATTCCAAATCTTAAGTTTTAACAGCTAATATTTCACAAAGTAGGTGTGTTAACAGCATCCCAAATGACACCCAGCCTCCTAGGAATTCTTTCCAAGGATGTCAGCCTTCATTGGAAAGCGCTCAGCTTTAATAAGCAGTCAGCCAAATGGAATTTATTGTAAGTCAAAGGAAAGCACTTTGCTAGAGCAAAACTGAGTGGGTAATTAGAAGCTTAAGGCATTTTTTTCTGTGACTCCACTCATACCCTCATACTTGGTTTTGCGAGTTGCCTCCCTAAAACACTGCAATAAATCAGAATTTTTAACTCAAAAAGCTCTTTAAAAATAGAAGTGTCTGAAGATAAGAAAATTTTACTTTATTAAGTCTTTGATGGAGAATAAAATTGTTAAGATGTTATTGTTCATAATATTTTCAAGAGGCTCACTAATATCATTCTAATATTTCAATATACTTTTCTGCAAAAGCCTTAAGGTTATTTCATTAATTTGCACATATGAGTTTAACTCAGTAGTTAGTTTGCACTCCAGCATCCTGATCTTCAAAAAATGGCCATATCATTAAGCTTTAGATCAGGGATAGTTTACTCACTAGCTTACTCACTAAGGAAAGAAGGGCCTATCTGTGCTCACATACTAATGAGTATTGAACACTTTCACATAGGTTTCATCACATGATGCCAGAGGTTAAAACCAAGTTTAGAAGGAGACATAGAACTAGGGATATCATTGCTGGAGTCACCTCGATCTTGACTGAAAGTAGAGAATACCACACGTTCATGATATTTCTATGGATTCTTGTCTTATTGATTATGCTAAGACATTTGACTGTGTTGATTACAAAAAAAAAAGATAGACTACTTTGTGGAGCATAGGAATTCCAGAACTTTGCTTTGTGTTCCTGGGGAGCCTGCAAATAGAACGAGAAGCAGAACAAGGGGAGAGTGTGTGTTTAAGGAAAGAAGAAAAAAGGGTGTGTCATGCCTATATCCTTTCACCAAAATTATTCATCCTGAATGCCAACAAATGATCCCAATGCTGGATTATGTAAAAAACAATTAAGCATTAAAAGTGCAGGAATTCCTTAAATAACACCAGAATTTTTAATTTTAGGAAAAAATTTGTTTTTATTCTTTACTTTCATAGTTATCAATATATAACAACCCAAATGTATTAAAATATAGATATAATTTAAAGCCAGATGTGTTTTAATTAAATGTATTTAATTAAATGGTTTGTAATTAAATGTACTTAAGTAAATGTCATGAAAATGGTGTCGCCCGCCATTATAGGGTTAAAAATCTGGTATGGTATAACCTTGCTTACTAGAAGCAAAGGAACTTGAAATCCTTACTGGTGAGGCTCAGGTACTACAGCCTTCAATATAGATTAATGAAATACAGAAAACAAAAATTCTCACAACTGTATCAGTAGATAATATCAAAATAAATAGAAAGGGAACCTATGGAAATTGTCAAAATTTTAATTTTCCTTGGATGTTCACAATCAATGTATATGGAAATGGCAATTAAGAAATAAGCCATATGCTGCATTTGAACAATCTGTTGTAAAAGATGTCTTTTGAATGTTGTGGCAGTCCCCTAGTCTGGTGTCAATTTGAGGACTGAGAGTGTAGGGGTGGAGTCTATCCTGTCAATTTGGAGATAGCCAATGGGACCTCTGTGTGGACATGACCTTCTCCTGAGAATTCTGGCAATGTGGTAATTCCTTCTTGGAGGGAGAGATGCGCTCTCTCTAGGTTCATTTCCCTGGAGACTCTCTACTGGCAAGGCTTGTTTCCTGCAAGACATCCCTGAAGAGAAGCCACATGGAGTCACCCTAGTGCCCTAATCTGGACAAGTCACATGGATGCAACCAGACCTCTGAAGTCAGTGGTGTCACTTGGAAACCCTTGCCAGTATTGAGATGTTTACAATACCACTGGATTCAAAGGTTTTCTCTCCATCCGGCTTGTGATCATCTTGAATTCAGCGTCACTACATGTGTTTTGTGAGTCTGAAGAAGATTTTACAGACTTATATCAGATATATGAGATAATATTGGACTTATGACCTTGGACTGGACTGGGCTGGAATGTTTTCTTAATGTATAGTTGCTCTCATATGTAAAGCTCTTTATTATACACATGTGAGTGTTTATGAGTTTGTTTCTTTAGTCAACCCAAACTAGGATGAATGTTAAAGAACTAATCAGTCAGCAACTGTTAATAAGCCTCCTTCCCACCCTGATACCACTTTCTTCTTCATATGAACAATTGAGATTTACTTTTATGGATCTCAGAAACACTCTGAGATGTTTGGATTTATTTCCCTTGTTTTGTCCTGAAACAAACAAACAGACAACTGTGGGAAGTGATGGGCGGGGTGCCTATTCAAGAACAGAATGAATGAAGACATGGGAAGTGTAACAATTTTAATTAGTTTTGATATTATTCACGTATATAGTTACATCACGCACAGCTATAGATAATTACAACTTAGTAAGGAAGCTAGGGCTTAGGGCTCTGAGACATGCTCCAATGCCTTCAAATAATTTATAAATATTGTGTATTAGTTTAAAGTTCATTTTCTTTATTAAGAAGAACTTCCCCCCAGTGTTTTGTTGATTAAGATTTCCTTAAACACATATGCTGTTGCTGTTGCTTGGTGTCATCCAGTTCATTCTCACTCATAGCAACAGCGTGTACAAGAGTAAGGAACCTGGCCAGGCCCACTCCATCGTGATGATGGTGCTATGTTTGAGCACATCGTTGCAATACGGTTTGCATTCATCTTGCTGTGGGTCTTCCGCTTTTTTATTGCTGACCCTCTGTCTTACCGAGCATAATGTTCTTCTCACAGCATCCCCAAGACTGTAAATCTTGACAAAAGCAGACACCAGCATATATTCTGTTTTTTGGGCATCACTGCCTTTGGTGGTCATGGGCACCACCCAGTGCTGCTCCTGAGAGCCACCGCTGGATGTGAACCACCAAGCCCGTGCGCCACTCACTCTACCACTTAGGCCACTGGGGCTCAGCCCAACCATCATCTATTTTATAAAAATGTTTTCCCCATAATAGTCTTCTCTAGGGGCTGGCTTTTCTTTTTGATTGTCCAAAGCACACTTCCAAGGAGCATTCTGGTTGCCCTTCTTCTGAGACAGATTTCTTCATTCTTCTAGCATGCCATGGTGCATATACGGAGCCATTTCATTGAAATAACCACATTCAATGCTTTTCAGTGTGTTTTTAATTTTTTAAATTATAAAATTCTCATCAATATTTGTCCAAGGTGGATTTTTTTTGTATTTCAGCAGAGTTATATGGAATATGAATAATTTAGTTCTGTACTAATCCAAATTTGCATTATGCAGTCTATAAAATACAAACGAATTCCAGTGTCTTTCTCACATTTTAATGAATGTGTACACTTCAGTTATTTTACCTTGTTGTGTGCTAAGAAATTACTAAAAATGATTCCCCCGGAACATCAGTAAGCAATGGCATCAACACAATCTCTCTCTTTTTCGCCCTCAGAGTCACTTAATGAATTAGTCTATAATGTTCTGAAGTAGGTGTTTCTTTGTTTAAATACTACCCTAATTGTATGGAAGAATTACATTAAGGTAGGTCAGTTACAGTGTTTGTACAAGTTTATTTGGCAACAATTTACAGAACATTCAAAGTTAATCAGAAGCTGGGCTAAGAATCAAGAAATAACACATGAAAGATGTTTACAGGCTGGTCCTAATCAAAAAGTTGGGAGTTCAAACCTACCAGGTGATACATGAGATAAAGATGTAGCTGTCTCCTTCCATAATAATTTCTTGTGATTGTTAGATGTCATCAAGTTGTTTATGACTCATATTGACTCTATATGCAACAGGAAAAAATCACTGCCTAGTCCTGTACCAATTTTACAATGATTATATTTGAGGCCATTCTTGCAACCACTGTGTCATTTCATCTCATTAGTGATCTTCATCTTATCTGCTTCTCTTCTATTTTAAGAACCTTGGTAAGATAGCAGTTACACAGTGGACTGATAGTCACAAGGTCAGTAGTTGAAAACCATCGGCCACTTCATGGGAGAAAGATGAGGATTTCTACTGGCATTATGAGTTATTGTCTCAGAAACCCACGGAGGAAGTCTACTCTGTCCTATATGCTCACTCTGAGTCAGCATGGACTCAATGGCAGTGGGTGAGTGATATCTTTGACAGAGACGATTATGCAGCTTCTTTATAAATAGATAACACTGTGATAGTTAAGTTTATTGTGCCAACTAAACCTCCATAAGAACATACGAGGTTAGTCAGGTCAAAGCTTGATTGGGTATGGACTGAAATAAATATGTTCCATGCCAGGATCCTGTCTCATTTTCTTTCTGGGTGATCAAAACAGTGAGCTTCTTTCTTGAGTTACTTCTTTGCCTCAACCATGTGCTGCGCTACCTATGGACTAACACGGCCCATGGATCATGTTGCTAGAACTTGAGACTCCTTTGATACTTGCTTCCCAATGTTGCTGTGAGTCCAAGATCCCACAGGACCTGCTCCTGTGGCTACTGACTGTGGCTGATCCAGCCTGCTCTCTGCTGCCTGTGGGGCTGACTGCCTGTCTTGCCTGAGGGTGGACTCAGCTTTCTGCTTCCTTGACATTGGACCAGCAACCCCTGTGAGTTATTAACTGTTCCACAAAAGTGAGTTGAACTGTACCTTCTGTACCCTCTGTGGACTAATTGGCCTCTGTATTCCTTCATTCTGTATAAGCGTATTGAGATAAAGTTTATTGTACCAACATAGCCGATAAACACAGGTGGAGTTACTTGAAGGGCGAAGAGCTAAATGACTCAGGGAGTCTCACCTTTCTAGTTCTCAGGTCCCTTGTTTTCTGATGGTAGGACCAGGTGCAACTTCCTTAGCCAGTTGCCTGCTTCAGCTTGCAAGGCTCACTTCCTGCATGGCACCCTGAGGAGAAGCCACATGGACCTACTCCAATGCAGCCTTGGGTGGTGGAGCAGCCGTGTTGAGACCCCTGACAGCTCTGCTCTGTTTACACATTCACTGAATCAGTTTTGTTCTTGCAGTCTGCATCATTGTGTGTGTTTTGTGAGATGGAGGAGGCCTTTGTGGATTGGTGTCAGATATATGGGTTAATGTTGGATTTGTGGGCTTGGGCAGCACTAGATGTTCATGTTTTCTCGATGTGCACTTATGCTTTATATAAAACTCTCTCTTATACACATGAGTTTCTGTGGATTTGTTTCTCTAATATACCCAGACTATTACATTATGGTACCAGGAGTAGGGTACTGGAGAAAAAAATCATAAGATGGAGAGTAGATATTTGTTTGACCCTTCTCTCATGCTAATCTTTCTTTATCTAGCCAGAGGCCAGGTAAAGTCATACTGTTTACTTGACTGTTTTCTGGGGAAAATATGGGAAGTATGAAAATACAAAGTTTGTTAGCCCACTTGCTTTCAGCCAATAAAGTTGGATCTTTAGATGGGTTTAAGCTACACCTGCAAAGAAACTTTGAAAAGATATGCCTCATCCAGTGCTTTGGAGTACTCAGGAACTAGTGGTCTTTGTCAGAAACTGGAAAACATATGGAACCATGAAGAAAATGCTTCTCTGGGACTTAACATTATAGAGAGCTTGAGGGCAAGTTGAGGGGCTTGCTAAGTGACCACTGGATCTACTTGAGTGCAAGTGGGAGAAAAGCCACAATAAAGAGATGGGTTGAGTTGACACCTGTGGACTTGGTTTATAGGAGGGGAAAAAGGAAAAGGTAAGAGCAGGTTGCTTAGTCTAAAGTTCATGACCTAGCAGGAGGGGGCTAGGCTTGTTGAGTATTGGTGAGAGCCCATGGGCTGAGTAAGGAAGTCTACATTGAGTTGACCAGAACCGACAAGATGAAGAGATTTTTGAGCATGTGAACTAGTTCATATTTTTGCTGACTTTATGGATGGCTTGTCTGGCTTTGACTTTGCTTATGGATGCAGATTTAAGGTTTCAATTGGAGTGAATATTTTTCATGTTGAAAAGTATGATTGTCTCCACAGAGCACTGGTTTGATGTAACTGGACAGTATATAAATTGGATACCCAAAATTGGGGGAATAAAGACATGAAGTGGTTGGTTTCTAAACTTTCATAGATTGGGGAACATATTAACAGGCCTACAGGAATAAATAATAGGTGTTACTTAATTGCAATTGTGAGGCTTAAGAATTATGTACAGGTGCCAAGTTGGTAAGGGGTGGATTGAGATAGTTAAAGTTTATTGTGCCAACCTGACCAAAAAACACATGTGGGATTAATTGAAGGGTGAAGAGATAAATGGCTCAGTCTGCCTCGCCTTTCCCGTTCTCAGGTCTCTTGTTTTCTGATGGTGGGACCAGCGTGCAACTTCCTTAGCCATTTCGCTGTTTCAGCTTGCAGGGCTCACTTCCTGCAAGACACACCTGGGGAGAAGCCACATGGACCAACCCTGATGCAGCCCTGAGTGCAGGAGCAGCCGGGTGGAGACTCTGGCAGCGGTGAGATGCTTACACATTCACTGATTTGACTTTCCTCCTGCTGTTGGCATCATTGTATGTGTTTGATGTGTGCTTACCCTTTATAGAAAACTCTCTCATATACATATGAGTTTTTGTGTATTGTTTCTCTAATGTAGCTAGACTAACATACCTACCCTTTTATATTTATAAAAATTCTGAAGTGTCCTGGTTTTATATCTTCAGAGAACCCTGCCCACCTCAAATACTATTCCAGAATGGACATCTTGAAAGAAACATACTATGTATGTGCTACTGGCTACATATAATGTCTAGTGATCATTCTGCTAAGCTGTCTATTCAATCCTAGTCTTGAGTAACTGATAAAGCAGTTTACAGCAGTTTGCTTCATGTGTTATGTTAGTGAAAAACTCTGAAACATTTTACTGGAAACTATTGCAAAGGCTTCACTTGACCAACTTTTAAAAGTTCTCATTTGGCCTGGGTCTTAGTGGCTTGGAAAGGAATTCAGAGAGAAAAGGTATACAATATGAGGCTGCTTCACTTATATTGTTTTCAGCTTGAAACAGGCTAGTGCCCACTGCATGAAAATGGGTTTAGTAGTCACCTCAAGTAAAATTATATTGTACAATGTGGCCTTGCAGGTTTGCATTCTACTCCCTCAATGGCTTTCATATCAAACTGCTTTGTTTTCGAGTTAATATAATGGGACTGCAACCTAATACTTTGCCAAGTCCTCATTGATCCTTGGTGTGGAATAAATGTGAACACTGCTTCATTAATCCTCTCTATAGTCCTTGGAGAGATGTGACAAGCAATATTCCATCCATTTTGCAGTGGAGGAAGAAAGGCAAAGTAAATTGGTCACTTTACATTTGTACTGCAGCCTTCTGCACATTTCCATCTGGACATGCTGCTCACTTGTCAGATTCAACATTTCCCCAAATTGAATTAATTTTCTTTTCTTTTCCAAAATATATCCCTTTTTATGAGCATTGTATCTTGGTTAATAGTACTACTATCTGTCCAGTTTTCCTGGGAGAAATCTCTGAGATATCTTTGATTTTGTTCACTCCTCATATTTAATCTACTATAAAGTTTGTTCTCTTCCCTGTGAAACACTTCTCAGATTTACCCTTCCCTCTAGACCCTACATATTTGCCTTGGATCAGTATCTCATTAGCATTCATCTTGGCTAGTACTAATAAATATATATGTGTGTGTATGTGTAGGTGTATATATATGATGCATATATATAATTATATATAATTGTAAATATATATACAATTTCACATTTTCAATGTATGCTTCACATTATTTCCAAATTAATCTTCTTAAAATTGAGGTAGTTAGTGTATTTTTTTTCTTGCTCCAGAGAAAATCTTGATGGCTCCAACTGGCCAATAAAATTCACAATCCTTGCTTTTTTTTTTTTGGCATCATCACTGCCCTCTGGTGGCCGTGGGAGCTACCCCGGGCTGCTCCTGAGAGCCGCCGCTGGATAATCCTTACTTTTGTGTGTCAATGTGATCTTTTGCAGCTCCGTTCTGTAAGCTGTCTGCCACCACTTTCTACCTTGTACCCAGACTTTCTAGCATGAACACCAACTACGTCCTCAGGACTTTCTCTTTTGCCTACAATTAGTTCAGACTAGGCATGCCTTTTTTTTTTTTTTTGGTCTATTTTCTAGGAAATCTTCTCCTCATTCACTAAGACCCAGTTGTTAGTTAATCTTTCATGTTTTCGCTTTTGACCCATCCATCTGCTTCCTTTCCAAATGAATCTTTCTCTCTTCTAGACTATCAAAACAAGTTGCTTGCATTTATTACATTCCATATTTTAATTATTTATCATTATTTAGCAAAACAACCTACAATTTCTTTGAGGACAGAATTCACATTTTATTTGTCCCCGAGTCATTAACACTTAACATGGTGTTAAATTTTTGTTGATACTGGTAGCTTCCAAGTCAGTTCATAAGCATGGAAGCCTTATGTACAACAGAAGGAAAAGTTGTGTGGCCAGGCACCATGATCATTGGTGTGCTTGAAACTATTCTTGGGGCAATTATTTTATGACTTCCCATTTAGGGGCTCATTGTCCAGCACTATATTGGACAATATTGTTTTGACAAATAATATTTCTATTGTCTGATTTTTAGAGGCTCTGCTGAAATTTGTTCATCAGGGGTCCTGTTGGTGATCATTTGTTTATCATGGGTGATCCTGTTGATATTTGAAATATCAGTAGCATAGTTTTCAGCATGAAATCCACTATAGTATGACAAACTGACCATTGGTGATGAGCTGAAGATTGTGCATTGTGTTGAGTTGATTTTCACATAGTGATCCTGTGTGACAGAGTAGAACTGCCACATAGCCATGACTAATCTATAGTCTGTAGTCATTATGGAGAAGATCTGTTTAGACTCATTGGGTAGCTTTACACCAGTACAATTGTTGATTAGCAATTAAGTGCTTAACCATTGCACCACCAAGACTCCTTGGTCTGATATGAGATGCAAATAAATACCATTTGTATAGTAGTGTGGTATTTAAGATTTTGTGTCCATTTGGCTGGGCCAGGATTCTTAGTGGTTCAGCATTTAAGACCTAGTAATACCCCATGACTTGCCTGATCTAACACAATGCAATCGTAGCCCTCAGTTATAAACCTACATAACGGGTGAGATTAGGTTGGAATACAATACTTTTAACTCAAGTCAGAGTCCTAATGCAATTAGTTACCTCTGAGATATTTCCTACTTCTTACATAAGTAGGTATTGTGGGAAAGTTTGTTTGATTTTTGGTGCATCTGAATGTTACATCTGCCTAATTTATCTCCAATCTTCAGATTTGAGCCATCCCCTTGCCACATTGCCTGCAGATCTTGGGGGTCTTTAGCAGCCTACCATCTGATCTGCTTCTGTTCTCACAAGCCTGATATGTTTATCTTGGAGTCATTTGCTTCTGTGGTCACCAGGTAGTTGCCTGTTTGCTGGTCTTTGCTTTATCAGTCTCCACAGTTCTATATGTTTTCCACTGGACTTGAGCCTAACCTCTGACCCACAAACTTGTTACCTGCTTGGACATGAGCTTGCGTGCTTCTACAACTTACATAGATGTCTCACTGGTGTTTCTTCTCGAGAAAACCTAGTCTAATTATAAATAGCAACTACTTTTTGTTTTTTCAGCAAATTTTATCACACTCACAGCAATACAGCAGCAAACGAACAAACCTAGTGCCTAAGAATTGATTCTGACTCACAATGACCCTATCTAGGGTTTGTTTTAGGCTTTCAAGCTTTATGGGAGTAGAAATATTCATCTTTCTTCCCTGGGGCAGTTGGTAGATGTGAGCTACAGAACTTGTGATTAGCAACCCAACTCATAACTCACAGAAATACAATACTAGTCGTTAGTATTATTATTGACTCCTGATTTATAGTTGAAAAAAATCTCTTCATTTTGTTTTATAGAAGAGGTTTTCCAATGACAACTCAAGTTTCGGACCAGGAGCTTAACCCATGATCACTAACTAAACCCATGATCACTAACTATAAATCTTGATTTTAGTGTACCGCACACTTTAACTCTCTCACTGAACCTGATCACTGCCATGGGAACCAGTCTACTGCAGGATGTAGTCCATCTATAGGAAAGGAAAATTATTTCTTCTGTGACTATCTTAAGCCAGTATGGACCAGCTGACCTCTCAGAAATGTATGAGAAATGTCTGTCTAATTCATAATGGTATGCAGATACATGAGTGAGCCATCTAAAATAGAACTTCATCTGCCCCATAGACTCATAAATAGTAATATATGGTCATTCCTTTTATCCTTTGTATTGAGGATAGTTTATTTCACAGAAAAGGGTCTGAAGAGCATAATAAAAGAAGCCTAGTTATGCATTGGGCTGCTATCCACAATGAGGTTTTCAACTCCTGTAAAGAGAGTTACACTCTCAGAAACCCACATGGGCAGCTCTACCTTGCCCTGAAGGTTTGCTATGCGTCAGAAAGCATTTGATTGCCATGAGTCTGAATCTTTTTCAGTTATGTCAAGGTAATGTTGATTGACACATTCCTCCATATGGAATGCTTCTTATTATTCCTGCTTGGTGGCTGAACAAATTTAGGGATAGCAAAAGTAAGTTACTTAGTCACATTTTCATAGCGATGGTCATGACTCGACCTACGATAGTTTTAACAACAATACTGTGTCATCGATGCCATGCTATGGTGCTCCCCTTCAGCTGCATATAATTAATAACCTCAATCTTGTTGTTGTTAAAAGCTATCAAGTGAGTTCTGACTCAGAGGCATCTGACTCTGTACTGCACAATGAAACACTGCCTAATGCCAGATCATCTTCACAATGGAGCCTACGGTCCCATCTATTCTTGTAAGGAGTGGTCATATTTGGAGTGCCTTCCATTTGTGTCATAGACATAAATTGAGGTTCTCATCTTCTGGCACAGAATCAGACAATGTTCCCCTGCTATGTGTGAATTTAGGAGTGGCCAGGTCTTTCTTTCTCCTTTGTCTTAATCTGGAATTCCACTGAAACCTCTGCTGATATTAGAAACATCTATGGTGTTGAAACTTTGAGTATCACAATAGCATAGGTCATTAAACACTAAAGGGAAACAATTTAGTTCATTCTCTGATACGTGAGAAGATCTAGTATTTACTGACTGGTTTAAGTTCAAAAAACCAAACCATAGTCCTGGGTCTTCTGATTGCTCTCTATGTTCTTTTCCTAATACTTCATGATTCATCATTTTTTTCTATCTTTGTTAAAAACACTTTTCCCTGATGAATTATTGGAAGATTTCTAACATGCACTGCTGTCTGTGCATCCCGTTCAGTATTTAGCATTGTCTGAGCATTGGGTCAAGTAAACACTTATTTAATACCTAACAAATTGTTGCTTTCTGAAGTCACCATCACCTGGACACTGGACCACAGTGACCATGACTATAATACACTAATGAGAGAAGGAGGCTAGCCTGATTTTGATGTGAGTCTGAACAGTGTCTTCGTAGTCTTAGATCCTGATGAGAATTTCCACCCTATTAGATTCTGTATATTTCTTCCAAGTGTTACAACATAGATTGCCAGTGAGCTATCAGGACTGTATTTTCCTGATAAGATGGGAAAAAAGAAAACACATTTGGGGGAATAAAAGTGACTCATATACAAGAGTGAATCCAAGATCCAGATTTCTTCTTCTTTGATTAAATTGCTTTTTAAGCATTGGAACAATTTTTTTAAAAAAATCAGGTAAATTCATGCAATATAAAATTCAATGTGGATGCTTAAGAGTGACTTTTTTTGGTATATTCTCTATAAACAAGGAAATTGAACTATTAAATAGAATTATTTAAACTGATCATATATAAGAGTAGACATACTCTGGGCAACCAGGATTTCAATATGCATTAATTTTCTGTTTCTTGCTTTTATCTCTTGTGAAAAAGCATAGGGAAAATGGAAATAGTTCTTTTCTATCATAGGACACATTTTCCACGAATTCTCAAAGATGGAAATTCTAAACACTTTATAGTACAGTGAAGAATTTTTTATGTTTAGGAAAAAAGAAAGTGAAATACTTTTTTTCTTTGATCAGATACTGCCTGCTTTAAATAATATGGGTAACTTAATGTTTCAAATTCTAGAGGTTGGAGACTGAATTTTAGCCACTCTAAAAAGTTGGCTAAAGTTTAGACTAATTCAATGCAATGTATCATTGTTTCTACTTTTTCTTCAGAAATAGTGTGACACTAATTTGAAATGTTATACATATTTTAAAATCAGGCAGTATTTTTAAAAAGTCATATTATTGGGGGCTCATACAATTCTTCTCACAATCCATACATCCACCCATTGTGTCAAGAACATATGTACGCTTGTCACCATCATCATTCTCCAAATATTTGCTTTCGAATTGAGCCCCTGGTATCAGCTCTCCCTCCCCACCCCTCTATCCTACATATTGATAATTTATAAATCATTATTTTCCTATGTCTTACACTGACCAATGTCTCCCCTCACCCACTTTTCTGTTGACCATTACCCAGGAAGGGGTTTCCCCCTTTCTAGCCCACTTTTCCTCCACCCTCCCAGTATCACCACTCTCACCACTGGTTCTGGAGGATTCATCTGTCCCGGATTCCCCATGTTTCCAGTTCCTATTTGTACCAATGTACATCCTACTGTCTAATTGAATTTGTAAGCTAGACTAGGGATCATGGTAGTGGGGGTGAATAAGCATTTAGGAACTAGATGATAATTGTTTTTTGTGCATATTAATTGTTCTTCAGGTATATCTAGATAAGATAGGCTGGATAAATGATTTGGAGGAGAAAACAGCTGGACCAATGGTTTGGGGGAGGGGGAGAGAGAAGGGGCGGTGGAGGAAAGGAACAGGGCAGAAGCAAGTGATCCAAAATCAGTGGGAAGGGGGCCCTGATTGGGCTTGATCAAGGGCAAGGTAACTAAGTGGAAGTACTAAAACCCAAATGAAGACTGAGCATGATAATGGGACATGAGGAAAGTAAAAAGAAATCTAGAAAAAAAGAAGGAGACAAAGGGCATTTACAGAGATCTAAATGCAGGCATGCACATAGGTAAATATATTTACATATGATGAAGAAATACATCTTTGTACATATATTTATAGGTTTAGTATTAAAGTAACAAGTGGACATTGGCCCTTCACTTAAGTAGTCCTTCCATGCGAGAACACTTTGTTCTATTATACTGTCATTCCATGATACTCACCTCACCAACATGGTCACTGAAAACTAATGTGTGCATGAGCAAATGTGGTGAGAAAAGCAGTTCCCGGCTATTGAAACATATAGGATCTGGCTGGAGTCTATAAGGCTTGAAGGTAAACACGGGGCCATCTAGCTCAGAAGCAACAAATCCCACGTGGAAGAAGCACACCAGTCTGTGATCAGGTATCAGGCATGAAAGACAAAAAATTATGACATTGTGAATGAGGAGGGATGTGGAGTGGGGATCCAAAATCCATCTGTAGGTAACTGGAAACCCCTTACAGAAGGGCCATGGGGAGGAGATGAGTCAGCCAGTGTGCAGCATAGCAACGATGACTTTCTGCCTTTCATTGTTGTTTGCCAGCTAAAGTCAGACCAAGGCTGCCATTAGAGAGAGCATGATGGCTACCATCAGGAAATGAAATGGAATTTCATCGCCGTTCTGCTCCACACAAAATGATTAAAATGTAAGCTAACTTTATTATTTTGAGTAAATAAAATGGACATTTTAATGACTCGGAGCACGGTTATATTTGAGAGTCATAGCAAGTTCTGCCGCACACTGTTCGGTTAGAATTAGTTGGTGTCTATGTATGGTTTATGATGATAAGGAGTCAACAGAGAAAAGGCAGAAAAACGTTTTTAGGTCTGAATGTTTTTTTGTTGTTCAATATTTCTCTGGTGGTGATTCCAAAACAATCTCTCTATATTAAAAAACAGAAACCTTATTTTTCTGCATATAAAATACAGTTGCTATCAGGTTGATTCTGACCGAGAACCTGATTTTTCGTAATGCCATGCCTGTCATAGTAGAACTGTGCTGCGGCAGACTTCCAGTGTCTGATTGTTTGGGAAGCAGATTGCCTGACCCATCTTTTGAGGTGCTTCTGGATGGACTTGAAGTTCACACTGTTTAGTTATTAGATAAGCTTACTACTATTTGTGCAACCAAGAATTTCTCCTCAACAGGAATTCCTAATAATTTGCTTCCCTTTTGTTCAACTCAGAAAAAAACATGTGCCTAAATGTTCAGGCATTCGTGGTTATAATAATAAATAAAAAGACAGTATAATTAGTCCAAACATGCACCGACTGAAGTTTTTCAGACCCCTAATTGTAACACTATAATATTGGGATGGAGAAAGCAGAGCAGAAGTAGTTTGCATTTCCCACAGGAATCTATTTTATTTACCACAAATAGTTCTTGCATCTACGTATGTGGTAATTGTTAAGCTATTGCTTAAGGGATATCTCATCCTGAGTGCACAAATCAGAGCATTAGCTTGCTTTCTTCAGAATAAAGTTTCTGATAACAAGTTAGAGAATTTATGAATGAATGAGAGAGGAGTCCCAAGAAGCTAGCCACATTTTTTTGTTACCTAATTTTAGAAGACACCACATTATTGTGGTGTTCGCTTCATTAGAAGTGAATCACTAGTCCTGCCCAACTCAAACGCAGCAGATTGCACAATGTGACCAGATTAGAGTATGTATATGTAGGAGATTCAACAGTTAGTGAAAAATTCCATTATATTTAAATCTCATTTTCCACAAACTTTTAGAAGTCCCCACTTTAATTCATAAACAGCAATCAGTAGCTGATATACATTTGTCCAAAGCTTGCTTTTTATACTCTCAATACAATTGAGTGTTGACATTTTAGGACTGTTTTGCATGAAACTTTTTATCCCAAGTCATATTATTAGTTACTTAAGTATTGCTCACCAACGTGGGCCATTTAATGAAATCTCAATAATTTTACAGCATTAGGCTCCTATTAATTCAAAGGCTATTATTTGTAGGTTCTCATAACAGGTTTATTGTTCCAAAGCATAAGAAAACATGAAAACAAACCCACTTAATTTTACAAAGATGACCTAATCTTCATTCCATATATTAAAGATAATTTCAAATAAAGCCCTACGTCATTTTTAAAATTTATTTACACACAAATGAATTATATTAGGATAAATTAAAAAGTACAATTATAAAATTATTCAAGTCTTTATTAAGCAAAAATAGCAAAATAAGGGAACATTGCTTCTATACATAACCTTCATATAGGTCTATTCATTTCTGAAGGAAGTGCTTCCATCTTCTTAAACTTTCTGTACAATTTCTGTGATGTTTTACTTAGGTCCCACAAAAACGAAAGTGTGGCATCCTCAAGGGATACAAATCAAGTTCCTTTTGAGTGTTGTTTGCGTTTGAGGCTTAAGAAGAAGACTGATGGGGCCTGATCTGGATTGTGGAGCATCTGGAGAAATGTTCGTAGGACTGCCTTTGCTCCCTAGCAGAAGGAACACATGCATTATCATCTTAAGGAAAAAAAATCCTGGTCACAGCTTTTCTCTATTTTATCTCATCAATACAGTTTTCAATTTTCTTAAAATTTTTTCATGATAAGCACCCAAAGTTGTCCTGTGCTAACTGAAAAAAATCTGTCAACATTAACCTTTTTGGAATTCTAAACCACAATGTCCATATCTTTAAAAAATTTAAATAATGTATTTAAATTAAAATAATATGTTTTATTTACATTTTATTTATTGTATTTATTTTTATGGCACCACAGACAGCAGAACATACATCAAATATGGCAATTTCTGTATCTACCCTTTAGTGACAGTGATGGTGCAAAGCATTCTGACTCTCCTTCTCTGAGTTGCTTTTACTTCATTCATGAAAACTCATAGACCCCTAAGTTTCCTATCTAATCTTTTAAATCACTGTTGTCATTTTGATCACATATAGGTAGTTCTTAAAAGAACACAGTGCTTAATGTCGATATTTTTTACTACTGAAGCTAAATTGCTTGATTTAAAGAAGACTTCAGGGATAAAATTAAGGTTTAAATATCTTAGGAAATTACTTCCAAATTTTTCCCCATGCTCCATAAAGATTAGATTTGATGAGCATTTTAAAATTAGTTTCTTTTAATGAATAAAATACTTTTATTGGAGTTTCTTACATCTCTTATAATCCATGCAATCATCCACTGTGTCAAACACATTTGTACATATGCTACAATCATCATTTTCCAAATATTTTCTGTCTCCTTAAGCCCTTGATATCAGCTTCTCATTTCCCCTCCCTCCCCAACTCACCTTCCCTCATGAATCCTTAATAAGTTATAGATTATTATTTTCATATCTTACATCATCCACTTTTCTGTTGTTTGTTACCTTTGGAGGGGGTTATATGTTGATCCTTGTGATTGATCCCCTTTCTCTGCCTACCTTCCCCTTATCCTCCTGGTAGTTGGCCATGAGGGATTTATCTATCCTGGATTTCCTGTGTTTCAGGCTCTTATCTGTAACTGTGTGCATGTTCTGGTCTAATCTGATTTGGGGAATAGATCTTTGTACTTATAGCTATATGTTAAAAATTAAGGTTTCAGATCGACTTTTGGACTCAACTCAAGTACTCCTTCAAAAAGGAAACACTTTGTTCTAATAATCTGGCATTCTATGATGTTCACTTTCCCTACATGATTGCTGAAGACATAAATGGTGCATAGGCAAATGTGGCAAAGAAAGTTGGTGGCTATCAAAAGCTATAGCATCTGGGATCTTAAAGGCTTGAAGATAAACAAGTGGCCATCTTTCTGAGAAGCAACAAAGCCAACATAGAAGAAGCACACATGTATGTAGGATCATATGGTATTGATGGTATCAGGGATCTAAGAAGACCTAGAACAAATTCATACCCAATGTGAATGGGGATGGGTGTGTGGAGTGGAGACCCAAAGCCCATTTGTAGACAATTGAAAGAGATGAGTTGGTCAGGGGGGCAGTCTTTCACCAATGAAACACACAAATTCCTTCTAGTTCATTGATGCTTCCTTCCCCCCACTATCATGGCCTCAATTCTAGCCATATCCATTTGAAGTAATATCTCTGCCTTAAATTAATCAGTAGATCACCTCAGAAACCACATTTTGCACATGTTTTCTGAAGGCTTCCTCGTGACACTAAGACAAAAAGTTCATGGAAAAGCCCTATTATATTTTAATTCCATATTCCAAGATTTTGTTGAAGTTACCTCCATCTACTGACTGCATAAAAATATATAAGCATGTTTTATTTGGAAGAAACCTATGTATGTATGTATGGACTGGAACCTTAGTAGCAACAATTTCTGACTCATTTCCCATATGTATATATTGTCACTATATATGCCAAGATATAGTAATTTGGTGTGCTTCAGAGTTATAATAAATGTTCTGTCATCACTTGAATTTAAAATAAAAACATATATTTTGAAGTTAATTAGAAATTTGTAATTGTGTTTTTGATTAAGGTTCACAAAGCAGATTATAGTTTTATGTTCATCAACTCATACACATTTTAATTTAGCTCATCCTTGCTATGCCCTCAGTGTACCATTGCTTATCACACATTTTGTCTTTCCTTTTTCCTTTCCTCCTTCTTTTCTATCCGTTTGAAACTTGTCTTTTGGCAAATTTATACCCTCTTTATGTTAATACTAGATTATTTTATCACAGAGATGAATTCAGTTCCAGACTGGAAGGGTAAGACAGTTTCTGTATGTCTCTATCTGACCAGTAAACACAGTCTCTTTTAAGTACCTGCTATCTAAAAATCTTTTTCTCTGAGTGTTATTTATTTCATTTTTCATCAAGTAATTTTATTGAGGTTTAATTAGCATACCATACAATTCAATAGGTCAATCATATTACAAAGGGTTGTGTATAGATCGTTGGGAATCCTGGTGCGCAATGGTTCATTGCTGAGGAAACGGTGCTTCCGCTGGGAGGACAATTAGATTCCACATCAGCCCAAGACTAATTGCCATTCAGACACAAATTAGACCTATTTCCCCACCCTCCATTCTCCTGGCACCAACTGTCTCTCCATGCCACTCTAGTTCTCTGTTGGGTTCAATAATCTGTTGCAATGCTAATCATTATTATGGGGGTTTGTGAGGGAAGTTAACAGCTTGCCATAAGTCAGGATCAGAAAATATTAAGGAGAAAGTCTTTGGTCCACTGTAGCACCTCCTCTGCCACAGCTATGTCATCCTCGGCCTCTGCTTCCATGGGTCAGGAAGCCTGCTGTGTTGTTTCATAGTCTCAACATCTCTCATCTTATCTGTATTGGCCTGGCTTCTCCGCCACGTCTCATGGTCTCTCATACCTCTGCCACCTCTGTCAGACAGGGATCTTGTGCATGCTTTACTGGTGGCTCTTCTTTCTTGATGATTGAGTAATCTACTTTTGAGGTGGTTTTCTGATATCCAGAGGAATATCAAAACTAACCATTCTCCTCTATTCATATTATGTACACTCTATTTGCATGGTCCCACCAAATTATTGGGTGGAGAGATGTGGATTGAAGTAGCTATGTATCTAAGGAATTATACTTCACCAAAAGCGTTCAACTGCTGACTGAAAGTTGATATTTTAACCTATCCAAGGGCTCCAGAGGAGACAGACTGGCAATCTGCTTTTAAGAAAATTTTATGGCATCAAATTATTATTTAAAATCATATTCCATTGCATTAAAGTTTCCTATCTTAGAAATGCAACACTTAATTTGTAATAATTGCTGTCATTAATTGAGGGTATTCTAATATGTCTAGTTTATGCCAAATTATATCGAATCTTCACTCAACCCTAATTCAAAGACTACAGCAATCTGACATAACTTTATTTGATACTAAATTTTGAAGAGCAATCACAACTGTTGCTGTGACTCGAGGTTCTAAGTATATCAAGTGAAGAGAGGGTGAAAATACAGGTTGGTTTCCTGATGACGAAAGCTTTCTGACATTAGTTTTGCCTTGTGATCATCTAGCTGCTAGAAAAACTCTAGAGTCCTCAATCTGTAAATATTTATTTCTTAATTTTCTTCTCCTTATTTAAAATCCTTCTGAATTTATGTCTCGATTTTACTTTTCTATTTCATATATGATTTTTTATTTAGAGTCATTCCTTATTTATTAAATATATATGCACTTTTTCCAACAGACTCTAAGGAATTCAAGAGAGATAGAGTGATTAGCAAGAAATATCTGTTAGCTCATTTGAGTTGAAATAGAGTCTCCTGAGAAGAGCAACCCCAAAAGCACGAATGAGATTCTCACTTTTCTGGCAGATAATAAAATGACTGAGATCATAGATTTTCAGTTGTCTGAGTGTTAGTTAATCACTTTGAGCATGTGGGATATGGCTTCGTTATGAACTCTGTGTAAGTAGGCTCACAAGATGAAATATGCAATCACATGAGGATTAAATGAACTTCTCTATTATTGTTTATTTGTTCAGTATTATGAACACATTCACTATATTGCTTAGCCACAGCTTAAATATCTTCACTAAAAGGGAGCTCATTATATCTGAAGACAGCCTGTTCCATTTTTGGACAGCTCATTTTGTTGCAGGATAAAAAGATCATTGGGCTTAGTTCCAAGGACTGTAAGAACAGCATGACATTGGGGGATGTTTGGAGCCTAGAATCTGGATCAGGGATTAATGATGAAATTCTAGGAAGAGTGATATATAAGTAAGTCATGTGCTAATCTTGAAACTATGCGAAGTTGACTATGACACTATCCAGGATATTGTCAGAGTCACAGGGAATTAAAAGAAATTCTTCATTCAGACTCCTATGTATAATAAGGAACAGTGTTCTGGATTCTATTGTCTGTCAGACTATGTGGGAAGAAAGTAGTTATGGAGATACTTAAAGGTGCTGACAAGCAGACTTTTCAAAGAACTGTTTATAAGAATGGAGTTATTTGGCTTTGGATAAAAGAACATTGAAAGAAGACAATGATGATGTTTACTTATAGATTCACAATACTTTAATTAGACACTACTTTGAACTCTTGAAATATAAAGTATTTAATAACTCATTTGGCAAAAAAAACTTGTACTGAACTGAGGTGAGACTATTTATGGTCTCTCCCCCACACAATTTGTGTATTTATGTTTTGCTAAAGAAATGCTTGTATATTGGGTGTGAGATGCTATTCAGATACTGTTGAAGATGTACAACATAGAATACATGCATTTTTATTGCATTTCCAAAATTTGAAAAAATGAATTTTGAAACACATGCTTTGAGTATGGTAGACTATAGTCAATCATTTTCATATTTTGTTTTTCATGAGGAAAATTCAACTGTTCATGTGCATTCTATGATTCTTAAAAACCAGTCACAGAACATTTACACTCTAGAAAGAGGAAGAGTTGACTACATGAATAAGAAAGGGATTTTAATACCTGAAAAATATATTAAAATATATAATTAGATATTTGTAGAGTAGGATATCAAGAACTCACTATGATGTTTCAAGAGCATCAATTCTTAACCAATAACAACAAGATATAGAGAAATCTTAGAAGTCTTGGTGGTGCTCCAAACAGAGGCAAACTGAGGAAGATCCGAGAGATCCCGCAGAGAACACATTTCAAAAGTTTGATAGATGATAAGCAGACTTAAAGGAGTCATGGTAATGTTGTGGATTAGACATTGGGATGCTAACCACAGGGCAATGGTTTAAACCCATAAGTTACTCCATGAGAGAAAGATAAATTCCTCAGCTACCATAAAGATTTACTGTCTCAGATAATGTAAAAAGGGTCACTATGAATAGAAATATTCACTATGGTAGTGAGTTTTAAGGACATTGAAACTAATTAAGATGCAGGATCTCAACTGCCCTTCCCCTCAACCAAAGTCTTTTTGAATCAATTCTGACTGATGATGACCCTATAGGATACAGTAGAACTATCCCTGTGGGTTTCTGAGAATGTAAATAATTATGAAAGCAAAAAGCCTCATTTCTCTCCCCCAGAGTAGCTGAGGGTTTTGAATTGCTGACCTTGGAACATATCCATTAGGGGCCCAGCAATGGAAAAATTCTACCAGTGTTAATAGTAGCTGAGCTTCAACAATTAAATATTTCTCATTACTGCATAAAAAATGATTCAAGAAATCCAATTCTCTTTAAGGCATATGCTTGACAAAGCATTTAAAATGAAGGCAATGTTGGAGATACCAGCTAAGTACTGGTGAAGCACCACCAGTGCTCTCTCTAGCTTTGCTTTCCAGTATGCTCAACCAGTCAAGGAATCTACATTTCTAGACTGTTGATTAGATTAGGTTTTCATATTTGGTAGACCTACCATTTTTGTTTAAACCTTGACCTGAGTTAACACTGATAGCAAATGGAGCTATTCTTCTACCTCTCAGAAATGTCTTTGCCTAGCTTTGATGTGAAAGATTGATAGTCTTTTGTAAATGAACATTTTATACTAAGATATACTATCAAATTCAATAGGTATGTCTAATTAAAAAGTAAATTTTGGAGTAATATTTAACTTAAATTAATACAAGAGGACAATCAAATTAGAAAATTTAGGCCAGCAAGTAGACTTTGGGAAAGTGATTATATGCCAACATGTCATACTTTATGAACAAAATAGTGTGGTGTTTGCCAGACCCTCCTTCATGTTGTGCTGATACTATTACAAAAATATTACCACAAAGAATTTTGTTTTTTGTCCGTTACGCAGGAGAATGTTCAGATACTGTGGGATACATAAATATAAAGAGAAAATAACATTATTTCTGCCTTCATTTAATTTATTGTGTAACTATATTTTAGATCCCATCTAGTGAGTCTACACTAATTTAATTGTATAATGCAGTTTTTATTAGAAATTTCATCTGTAGTTCTATAGTTCACTTTAAAAATGGCTAGTCAACATTCAACTATTTTGAGATGTAGCATATAAGCAAAACTCAATAGTACTTAAGCTGCACTGAGAGCATTAGCCAAAACCAGGCCCTATAGAGTCACCATCAGTCAGAATAGACTCATAAAGAGTTCGGTTTTGGGAAGGGAAGTTTAGTCCTTGTGTCCTAGCACTTGTTTGTGCTAGGAAATTTGGAAGACAGCTGCCTGGTCCACTGACTTGAAGAGCTTCACATTTGTACCTACCCAAAAGAAATATGATACAACAGAATGCCCATATTATAGATTATCATTAATATCATATGAAATAACATCTAGCTGAAGATCATCCACCAGTGGTTTCGGCAGTCCACACAGGGAGGTGCTTCAGAAGAGGATAGGGAAAAGGGTATATCATGCACAGAATACCAGAAATATGTTTACTAGTGTTTTATTAACAATGCAAAAGATTCCACTTTGTGGATCATAACAAGCTACAACAGCATTGAGAAGAATGGAAATTTCCAAACAGTACATTGAATGAAGAAGAGTGAAGGAGAATCAATGCATTTGACTAGTGTGCTAGTCTGGGTAGACTAGAGGGACACATTTATAGACACCCATATTTGTAAGGGAAAGAGTTCTATATGCAAGAGCTAGGATGAGGGTTAGGCTTAGGCTTAGGCTTAGGGTCCGGGTTAGGGTAAGCAAAAGGGGAAAAAAAAGAAATTATGTACAAGAGCAGTTGAATATTAAGAAAACATGCCAGCCCAGTTCAGAGTCAAGTCCATAAGTCTGATATTAGTTCATATGTCTGTACCAATTTATAAAGTCCTCTTCAGACTAATAAAATGCATGCAATAGTGCCAAGTACAGGCTGTCACGAAGCAATGGGCAGGAGGTCTTGTGGATCCAGTGGCACTGTAAGCATCTCAGCACAGGCAGGGGCCCCATGTGACTCCTTTGGCTCCAGAGGTCTGACTCAATTAGCCTATTTCCGTGTCTTCTTCACAGGGATACCTCACAGGGAGTGAGCAAGGAGAGAGAGCGTGTTCCCAGAATCCTCAGGAAAGGCCATGCCCACACAGAGGCCTCATTTTGGCTATGACCCTATTGACAGACTAGACTCCATTCCTTCATTTGGAATCCTTCAATTGACATCAGATTATGTAACTACCACAACCAGAATGCTTCTTAGAGGCCAGGATGGCTAGACTTCATCTCACATACTTTAGACATGTTGTCAGGAGAGAACAGTCCCTGAAGAAGGACATTATGCATGGAAAATCAGAGGCGCAGTCCAAAAGGGGAAGGTCCTCATCAAGATGTACTCACAGTGGCTGCTACAGTGGACTCAAGCACAGGAATTGTGAGGATGGCAAAAGGACCAGGCAATGTTTTGTTGAGCTGTACATAGGATCGTGATGAGTTAGGAACTGACTCAACAGACACCTAACAACAGAAACAGACAAATACAGAAATAAATAGACAGACATATCTTCATTCGTTAACTCTGACTTCTCAGTGTTGTGCTTCAGCCATATACTTAATTTTAGTCTGATTCTAGTGCATTAGAAGATAACCTTTATATTTGAAATATAGTAGACTAGACTGTGATGGGACAGAAAATGCTTTCTTGTTATAGAATGAGGCATTTTGAAAAGTATTTTCACTCTTTAGATCATTAGAGTCTTTTTTAGTATTTCAGTTTAAAAATTACCATTATGTTCTCAGAAATTGACTCATGTAATAGCTATGAATATTCAGCTAATATTAACTAATACTATAATTATTAATGTAAAACACTTATAAATGTTTTTCTAGATGTGGTGGTTTTGGAATTTGGTCCCTATTGATATTTCCCCAACTCAGAGATAAGACTAATTCATTATTCTGTGTCCATCAGAATTCAGCAATGTGATGCTGTAGTCTGCTTCATTTTCTTGGAATGTTTAGCTTCAGCTTGGTCCCTTCTTGGAACCTAAATGTCCCATTGAAAGAATTTAAATTTATGTAAATAAAACATGTGGCTTTTAAAACATGTGACTGCATTTAACTCCTCCCAATCTGTTGGACAAACATAATTCCAAATTTCTTGACATTTAGTTGATTCTGACTCATAGCACCATGTAGGACGGAGAACAACTGTTCCTGTGTATTTCTGAGGGTTTGAATCTTTATGGGAGTAGACAGTCTTCTCTTTCTCCTTTATCAGACAAGCGAGTGACAAAACAGATGATTTCAGTCCTTAGTTGAGTCACTTTCCATGGTAACTAGAGCCTCTGAATTCATAGAGTTGAGACAAACTATTTCTTTTATGCTAGCTTAATGAGTTACTTGTTATTTTTTGGCAGAAAGTTTGGATTGTTTTGTTAATTAGTTTCTATTCCAAAGCAAGAGAACTATATTTAACTTTAAAATATCTTAGCAAGCATTGCTGTGCTGTCAAATGTACTATAATATTTTATTATTGGTTCAGCTATTTTTCAAATTAATGTAACAGCCACTAAAGTTAAAGCTGCTGAAATTGAAGAATTCTATGAACTTATTCAGTCTGAAATTGATAAAACATGCAAGGCATTGATAATTACTGGTGATTAGAATTCAAAACTTGAAAACAGAGAGGAAGGATTGGCTGGAAAATATGGTCTTGATGAGAGAAGCAGCAATGGAAATATCATGATAGAGTTTTGAAAGGCTGATGGCTTACTCGTTTTCACTTCTCTTTTCAACAATATAAACAATACTGTACATTTGAACCTCACCAGACATCATACACAAGAATGAAATGAATTACATCTTTGGAAGGGAAAGATGGGAAAGCTCATCTTCAGTCAAAATGAGGCAATGGGGTAACTGCTCCTATATTGGTTTAGGTTGAAGATTAAGAAAATGAAAAGAAGCCTATGGTAGCCATAAACATAAAACAAGTCTATGCAGCTATCAGTATATCTCACCTCAATTTAGAGACTATCTCAGGAACAGATTTGACACATTAAACACTAATGACTGAAGACCAACCCATTTATGGAATGGCATAAAGAATATCCTAAATATATCCTAAAATTTTAAATATTACTACTACACAGGAAAAATGACAGAAGACAAATGCAAATAAAAAAGAAATATCAAAACTTGCTCTTGAATATAGACAAGCTAAAGTGACTGGAAGAAATGTTGAAGTAATATAACTGAACAGAAATTTTCAAAGGGCGGCTTAAGAAGATGAAATAAATGTTATAAAATTATGCAAAAATATGAAATTAGAGAACATATTCAGCATGCTCAAGCTAAAAGAATTGAAGAAAAACTTCAAGTATCCAGTAACAACGATGTAGTATATTGTGAGCAAAACATTAAATGTAATAAGCATGAAAAGAAGATGGAACAAATATAGAGTCACTGTACCTCCCCCAAATCACTTTTAACCATTTTCAAGATATAGCATATCATCAAGATTGTGTGTAAGGAAAAAGTTCAAACTTTGCTGAGTGACTGGTGGAACACCAGGTGTTAGGAATTGATGTAATACCAATTGAAATGCTTCAATAAATCATTGCAAAGCTGGAGGTGTTCATTAGTCTATATCGGACTATGTCTGTGCCAATCAACAGGAAAATATTCACAGTTATGCACTCTAAAGGAAAATTACCCAACAGAATGCACAAATTATTAAGAAATAATGTTACAAGCAAGGGAAACTTTGTTCAAAATAATTTTAAAACAGTTGCTGCAGTACATTGAAATGAATAGATTTAGGCTGAATTCATAAGAATTAGAAAAAGGGATAGCATTGCTGATGTTAGGTGAAGACTAAAAGCAGATAATTCTGGAAAGATGTTTACTTGTGCTTGTTTGTGTTTTTATTGACTACGCAAAGGCATTCAACTATGTAGATCATAACAAACTTGATAACATTGCTAACAATAGGACTACCAGAACAGTTATTTATACTCCTGTGGAATCTGAACAGACTAACAGGCAATTGGTTGAACATAACAAGGGGAAATGGACTGCTTTACAATCAGGAAAGATATAAATCAAAGTTGAAGCCTCCCATTATATTATTCTTTCTATATGCTGAGCAAATGACTTGAAAAGGTAGACTATCTAAAGAATAAGAAGGATTTATGGTTGGATTAATCTTCAATGTATACAGAGTAAAATAACTCATTAATCACAACAGTAGCAACCTGTGATATGCAGAGGATCAAAGCTTCATTTCTGGAAGTCTGGAAGAGTTGTAGCACTTCCTAATGAAGATCAAAGACTTCAGACTTCAGTAATAGTTACATCTCACTGTAAAGAAAACAAAATTTCTCACACTTGAACTTATTAACAACATCCTGAGAAGAAAAGTAAAGATGCAAAGTGTGAAGGATTTCATTTTACTTAGATCCAAAATTAACACTAATATGGAGACAGCACTCAAGAATTCAAATGACATAATACTTTCGGCATATGTACTTCAAAAGACCTTTGCAAAATGTTAAAGAGGAATGATATCACTTTGAATATTAAATTATATGTGATTCAAGCCATGGCATTTTAATGGCCTTATATGTATATGAAAGATAGGTAATGAAGAGGAAATACTAAAGAAGATTAGATGCATTTTAAGTTATAAAATTGACAGAAAATGACTATATCATGGACTGCTAGAACAGAAAAGCTATCTGTCTTGGAAGAAGTAGAGTCAAAATTCTCATATGAAGTGAGAATGATGAGACTTTATTTTACATACTTTGAAAAGTGATCAGGCAGGAATCATACCTAAAGAAGGCTACCACATTAGGTAAAATAGGTAGTCAATGAAAAAGAGAAAGACTTCTTGAAAAAGTGAAAGGTCATTTTTTTTTGCTGTAACAAACTAAACAATTTTGAGGATGACATAGGACAGGGAAATATCCATGGGTTCTCTCTGCATCAAAGCCAATATGATGGCAGTTAACAATGACATTTAGTAAGCTTACTCACTCTCATTGAGGTCATTACGCCATTTTGAGTCATATGCACCCTACAAGGCAGGGTAGAACTACCCATGTGGGTTTCTGAGACTAAATCTTTACGGGAGTAGAAAGCCCCATTTTTCTTCTGAGGAGCGGCTGGTGGTTTCACACTGCTGACCTTACAGTTAGCAGTCTAACTCATAAGCACTGTGTCTGCAGGGCTCCTTAAAGGAACCCAGAGACTGGGGAAGAAATACTTGGCAATGGCATATACAATGCAGGACTAATATCTGAAAATTTTAGAAAATTTCAACATAGTGATAAGAAAAAGAATAGAGGTTAAATACAGACATATACATAGGTGCATATATTCTTATGACAATGGGGAAATAGATCAATATGCATATACTTATAGACTTAGAATTAAGACAGCAGATGGGCATTGGACCTCCATCAGGTACTTCCTCAGTGCAAGAACATGTTGTTCTATTAAATTGGAATTCCATGATGTGCACCTCCCTGACATGATCACAGAAAATAAATGTGGGCATAAGCAAATGTGGTGAAGAAAGCTGATGGTCCCTGGCTATCAAAAGATGTCGTGTCTGGGGTCTTAAAGGCTTGAAAGTAAACAAGCAGCCATCCAGCTCAGAAGCCCACATGGAAGAAGCACACCAGTTTATGGGACCAAGAGATGCCAAAAGGATAAATTATCAGGTTTCAAAAACTAATAATCATAACATTATATGCTCATTTTCCTGATATGATTACTGATGACAAATATGTGCATATAAAAATGTGGTGAAGAAAGCTGATGGTGTCTGGCTATTAAAAGGTATGTTTCTGTAGTCTTAAAGACTTGAATGTAAATAAGTGGCCATCTAGATAAGAAGCAAGCCCACATGGAAGAAGCACAACAGCCTGTGTGACTACGAGGTGTCAAGGGGATCCAGTATCAAGAATCAAAGACTTAAAAATTATATCATTATAGATGAGGAGGAGTTCGACTTGGGGGCCAAAAGCCCAACAATAAGTGAAGTGACATCCTCTTACAGAGGGTGTGTTAGTCCAGGTAGACTAGAGGAACAAATTTCATAGACACACATATGGATATAAGGGAATGGTTTATATACAAAAGGAATGGAACACTAAGAAAGCATCCCAACCCAGTCCAGTTCAAAGTCATAAGTCCAATATTAGCCCATATGCCCAATACCAGTCTATAATGTCTCCTTCCGACTCATGAAGTCACAGGTCAATGGGTGCAGAGTCCAGGCACTGGCAGGGGTCTCCCTCATGGCTCTTCGCTTCCAGGGCTCAGGGTTCATCAACAGCATCCAGTGGTGGTGGCAAAAGCAACTCATTGCTGGCAGGGATCCCCATGTGGCCTCTCCAGTTTCAGTGGTTTGGCTTCATCAGGGCAAAGCCATGTGGCTTCTCCTCCGGCTCTTCAGACGCTGCCAACTTGTCTTATCCGTGAATCATCATCTCTGAGATTAACTCCAAACAACCAGGGAGATAGCTTCTCTTCTTCACCAGGGAAATAACGTGAAATTTCCCAGAAGTCTCAGGAGAAAGCCATGCCCATATGGAGACCTCATTGGCTACTCAATGGCTATCATCAGATTAACAGGCTAGACTCCACCCCTACATCTCAATCATGAAATTAACATAATCACATGACCACCACAGAGGGGTTGCAGCAAGATGAATCAGTCTAGGTGCAGTGTAGTAGCAATGAAATGTGCAACTTTCCTCTGGTTCTCAAATGCTTCCTCTCACAGACTATCCTGATCCCAATTCTTCCAGAGAGATTTGGGTAGACCAGGGAGTTGGAGTACATTGGAGTTGGAAATGTGGGAATTTAGGATAGATAATCCCTCAAGACTAGTGGGGAATGGTGACACTGGGAGGGTTTAGGGTTGGTGGAGTAGAAAGGGGGAACAAATTTCTGGGACCTACATGTGACCTCCTCTCTGGGGTGTGGACAACAGGGGGTGAGTGAAGTGACACATTGGACAGTGTACGATATGAAGAGGTAATAACAATTTGTAAATTTTTGGAAGTTTATAGGGGAGGAGAAGGGGGAAGGGGAAATACAGGGAGTTGGAATTTAAAAAAATAAGAACTAGAGGAAAGAGGGAAAGAGAAGCTTATACTGGAGGGGTTCAAGCAGAAAATATTTGTAGATGAATGTAGCAACATGTGTACAAGTATGCTTAATATGAATGATGTATTGAATGTTGTAAGAGCCCCCTATAAAATCTATATTAAAAAAAGAAAAAGACTAATAATGCACATTAAGGAAATGTAAAATTATCAGTACAATAATCTGTATGGAACTGATTAAAAGTGACGACAAGTTCTTTTATAATTCTCCACAAAGAGATGGTATCTATAGATCGTATCACAAAAGAAATCACCTAAGAAACCAAGAAACATATGGTCACTAGCCATCTGAGAGATGCAAATCAAAGCAATGATGAAATACCATCTCACCCATGTTGATAGCAAAGTTAAAAAATACACATAAAAATAATAACTAACAAAAGTTGTAGCAAGATCAGAACTCTCATATGCTGCTGGGGGACTATAAATTATACATCCACTGTGGAAAGCAGTATGACACTTCCTCCCCCAAATGGGAATAGGTACTTGACTCAGCCCATCTTCTAGTAAGAAGATGGAAACAACATATCAGTGAAAGAATGGATAAACAAACTCCGGTACATACACACAATAGTATATTATACAACACTGAAGAATAAGAATGAGTGTGAAATCTCACATGAAGAAGTTATTTGCTCTGATTTCAGAGAACACAATACCACTGGTATAGGAGCACCGAATCTATTCATCTTAAATTACTTTCTGAATTTAATTAAATTTGACATTTTTAAGTAGAATAGCTGCACCTCAAAACCATACAAATTATATCTTTGAAGATGATATATAAGATTATTGTACTTACTGTATGCTTCTTCACATAGCAGACTTTATAAGAGATATAGCATTTGCCCTTAAGTCATAATTTTCAGTATATTTTTCAACCAAGAAGCAAGATCAGGAGGGAGGCCTTTGGCCCCCTCCCTGTCATTGTTTATTCCTGAAACTCGCTGTGACCTGGTCTTCAAGGCAACAATTGTAAGGACAAAAATTCTCTTCAGGTTGCACACATTGCTCAACCTCTGTGATTGCTGATTTTTTATTTTAAGTTCTGTCACAGTTCAAAACACATTTCACTGGAATCCAAAAGTCTTCTAGAGTGAATGTTTTAAGAGTGACAAAAGATTTTTTCATATATGCCTTTCATAACCCCAAGAACTGATGCATACATTTTATTAGTGACCATATCTAACTGAACAATTTAATGTACTGTAGTTGTCCTTACCCACTCATATTGTTACCATTGACATGTCATATCCAGCAGTAGACTTTGAAAATAAGCTCATAGCTCATTGTATTTTCTTTTTATATATGAATTTTATCTTACATTTTGTGCTCACTTTATCTTTTCTGGCATTTCAGTGACTTAGAGTTGCATTTTTAGAAAAGATGCTACATTGAAGGATGTATCTGTATTTTTAATGCTTTATGCTTAATGAATTTTATTCTAGAGAATATTTTTCTGTATTTATCCTTGAAGAATATCAATTTGTTTGCTAGAACACAGCATTTTTCTCAAGATCATGTGAAAACATCACTGACTTAACAACACTACCTAGTAATCCTTAAATAGACATTGTCAAGTTAAAAAAAAAGAGGACAACGTATTGCTCAGCCAAATAAATCAGATGTTCAACTATTCATCATTGCACTCTCTATTGATAATTTCCTTTTGTGCTTTTATGGCTACCTATGAATTACCAAGCATCTATCTATGTATCTATCTTTCTATCTATATCTATCTATCAATCATCTCTCTATTTATATCATCTATCTATCATCTATCTTCATCATCATCGATCATCTATATGTCTGAATCATACACACAAATATATAATATGCACTTCATATTTTTGCCAGCTTAATCAAATTATAATTAAGAGACATGGGTCTAAATATTCCAGAAATTTTACTTGTTCAGGCTTCAGAGAGCACTGTACTGACAATAGAAGAGCAGTTTCACTAACATTAATATATTTACATTCACTTTTCTTCCATACAATTTCAAGGGATCTCTTTGAAAAATGTACTCCTATCTGTGCATCTCAGATACAGCTATTCCAAAACAAATGAACAAACTTACAGCCATCAAGTCAATACGGATTCATAGAAACCCTATGGCACAGAGTAGATTTGCTGCTGTGAGTTCCCGAGGCTAAATCTTTATGAGAGTGGAAAGCTGTCTTTCTCCCATGCAGTGGTTGGTGGTTTCAAAGTGCTGACCTTGCAGTTAGAAATCTAACAAAATAGGTAATATGCAGTTGATATGATAATTGATTTCATACAAGGCTATAGGTATATATAGCCTATGCAGATATTATAACAAACAGCTGAGAAATCTCTAAAAATATAAGAAACTCCTGAGATTTCTGAAAGTAATACAAAACAAAAAAAACCGTTATTCTCAGCAGCACCGTGGAATAAACATTGAACTCATAACTACAAGGCTGATGCTTCCAACATCCCAGCTACTCTATTGGCTAAAGATAAGACTTTCTTCTCGTGTAAAAATTTTGTCTTTGAAATCCTCTCTTGCTTGTTATGAGTTGAATGGACTCAATGGTTGCTGCACTGTGAAGTGTGTGCTAGCATTTTTTCCTTTGATTTTTGTTCTGAAACTGACAATCTATCAGTGGTTCTTTAATTTCTGATCCAAGTCTTCATTGTCCATGGTTATCTTTGTAGAAAGCACCATGATTAGGTCTTGCTGAGCAACTAAGAGCCAAGAGGAAACCAAAAGTGGGTACATTTCAGAAAGATCATTTGAGGAGTGGGGCGACTTCAGGCAATTAATTGATGGAGTTAGACTTGCTGAACCATGGAAACATTAATATTATTTACCTTTGAATGTCCAACAACCTCTTTATTCAACTCTGGAACATTTATTCTTTCTTGTACTCATTGCTTTTGACTCTGCATTCCCTTACTTCCCTTTGTATTTTCCCAATAGATTAATTAAGCCAGTTGATGTCTTCGGATATATACCTATCCCAACTTCTCTATAAAGAAAAACACAAAACAAAGACCAAGCAGAGATTTGAAGTTATGGGTGTTATAGAAAACTGGTGAAGAAATCAGATAGTTTCCAGCTATTAGAAAAATAGCACCTGGTGTCTTAAAGGCTTGTCTTAACAAACAGCCATCTAAGTTCACACAGAAGAAGCTCACTAGTCTGCATGATCCCAAGACTGTAAAGCATAGAGCCCAAATCTGGAGGAGGACAGAGTACCAGTATAACAGCTCTGAACATCTAGTTACAGATGATAGTGAATTCCAAAATCCATTTGTAGAGTTCTTATGTGGATTCAGTCTCCCGTGAATAACACTGAACATGATCTAGGAATGTGAATAGCCTTAATATTAGACACAGGTGGTTGTAAAGTGAATTTTAGCAGCTGTAGTTAGGCTGGAATGTAGCATGTTGTCATAGGTCTCCTGTTGGATGCATTTTGAATGTATTCTGTTTTTAAATTGAGGTTTTCTTTCTAATTGAGGTTTTTTAATCTGTTCTGCTTGGTCATTGCTGTTCAGTCCCAGACTTTGGAGTAGACTACAGAATGGCTAGTGGAAGAATTGCTCTTCAAACATAACTCACTTTTAGGTTGAATATTTTCACTTTCCACTTTTCACTAACCAATCTGATGTAATGCTTTTACCCTAGCACAAAGTGTGAGGGAAGGGAGTGTGGTAGGCACATCACCCCAATGGTGTTCCTACCACACAAGAATATAAGAAGTGGAGGAAGAAATGTTTTGTCTCCCCACAGTTAACTAGTTGCCAGATATTTTTCATATGTCCATTTTAAATGATTTTATTAACCAATTATTGAGTTGTTTTTAGAAAATTAGTCATTTTCCTATTAAGTGAGTTCTTCCTAAAACCAGATATGTGGTAGAGAATGGAAGGAAAAGAAAAAATTGAGGGGCTAAATACAAAGTTCTCTAATTTACAGAAAAGCGTTTTATGTGCACGGATAAGCTTAAACTTTCATTTTCTTTTGTTAATACAAACATTTTTGCAGTTATTGATTAATTCTCAGTCCAATTATTCTTTTCTTATGGTATGGTTACAGTGAACATCTTGTAATTTTCTTTGTCACTCGATGCTGTCCACAGAATATAGAAAGACTCCTGCTGTAGTCCTCAGAGTTTGATTTGCTGTTATAGGAAAGAGTCTATTTAATAAATGTGTTATGGATTTTTCTCCTGAGAGTTTGCCAATAACTTTTTAAAAACTTGAGTTCTTAAAAAAAACTCAAGTTCTGAAGTTTGGCATGATATCTTTAGCCTCAAGCATCTCCTCCCAGTGTTCACCTTTATTCTGGTAAAAAGTGAATGTATTGAGAGTTCTACTTCTGTATTCATATTGTCATGATAACATGTTTGTGTACTTCATAAAGGTTGTATTTATCTTTTTGTGTTTGTATTTTAAGTTTTGTTATTGCTGGTATTTCCAATGTTATTGCTGATAGTGCCATCAAGTTAGTTTCTTAAATTGTTTTTAAATTTTGTTTTGTTTTACATGCTGTTCCTTTTATTAAGTGACAGTAAATGATTCGAGTTTCATCTACTAAACAACATTACATGTTGTGAAAGCACATGTATATTGTTATACTTGAAAGTCTTTCATAAAAGCACAATTCCAGTTCTTATATATATTACAAACTGTCTTGAAGGAAGAAATGACATCTTTCCTACAGTGCATCAGATGCTTAATACATAATTGAAAAGCAGTCTAACAGAAACAAAGCCAAGTCTTCACAGTTTTATGATCACAGCAGCCAAAGCTGGATGGTGGACAAAGCCATTATTGTACACCTGGGAAAAGCATACACAGTATACTAAGCAAATGATTTATACCCAAAGATAATCCTTTATACCCAATAAAACAAAATGTGGAGAATTTAGCTGGAAAACCTGTAATATAAGCAAATTTTGCATTGTTATTTTTAAGCTATTGCAATTATTTAAAACAGATATAATAGAATGAGTCTTTAATACCTTCACAATCATTCCAATGCTTGAGCCAATTGTTGTAGCTGTTGTGCCAATCCACCTCCCTTTGTCACTTCCTTTATACTTTATCAAGCATGATACCCTTCTCTAGAGATGGGTTTCTTCTAACAACCAACCTGTCCAAAGTGTTTAAGATGAAGTCTCTCCATCTGAGCCATGCTACATGCAAGACAAAGTTGTCCTTTTGGTAATCCGTGTATTTCAATATATTTTTTGCCAGCACTAATTAAAAGACATAGATTTATTCAATGTCCGATTTTCACAGACACATGGAGTGATTGAAAATGCCATGGCTTGGGTCAGGTGCACCTTAGTTCTCACAGTTACATACTTGTTTTTCAATATGATAAAGTGATCTTTTGCTTCAGATTTACCAGATGCAAGACCTTGTTTGATCTCTCGACTGCTGCATCCATGTACATTTATTGTGCATACAAGCGAGACAAAATCCTTGTCAAATTAAACTTTTCTCCACTTGCCATGATGTAAACTATTACAGTTGTGAGGACGTGGATCTTGTTTATATAAGTTGCAATCCAAATTGAAGATGAAAATCCTTGATCTTCATCAGCAAGTGATTCAAACATCCCCAATTTCAGCCAGCAAAGTGCATTACCAGCCTATTGCAGGTTAAGTCTTCTTTCCATACCGATGTCACTTCTTCTTCATATAGTCTAGATTCTCTGATTATTTGCTTACTATATAGATTGGATAAATATGGTGAGAAGACCCAACCACATTTTCCAACTTTAAAACAATCCATATGCACATGTTCTCCTCTTGATTCATGTGCAACTTCTGAATGAGAACAATGAAGTGTTCTGGAACCGGTCCATTGTTATCGCCGCAACTTTCTGATGTTCTCTGTTTTCAGTCAACCTCTCTCTGAGATGAGATGATAACCCTTGTCCTACATTCTCTTGAATCCAGACTGAACTTCTAGCAGCTCTCTGTCAATATCTTGCTGCAAGTGCTACAGGACTATCATCAGCAAAGTTGTCCTTGCATGTTACATCAATGATACTGTTCTAAAATTTGAGCATTCTTTGGATCACCTTTCTTTGGAATAGGTGCAAATATGAATATGTTCCAGCCAGTGGGGACATAGCTGTTTTCAAAATTTTCTAGCATAGACAAAGAGTAAGTGCTTCCAATTGTTCATCAGTTTGCAGAAACGTTCCAGTTGTGTTCCATCAATTCCTGGATCTTTGTTTTGACTAATGCTTTCAGTATAGCTTGAACATCTTCCTTCAGACAATTGATTATTATTTATATGTCAACTAGGTCTTCTTGGCATAGTGACTGTGTATTATTTCCATCTTCTTTGATGTTTCCTCTATATTTCAATATTTTGTTCATAGAACCTCTCAAGAATGCAACTTCAGATTTGAAGATTGTCTTGAGTTCTTTAATTTTGAGATACACTGAATATGTCCTTGTTTTGTTTTTCTAACCCTGATATTTGAATAATTCCTTAGAGTATTTTACTTTGTCTTTTTGCTTTTTGAGCTGCCTTTTGAAATTCTATTAAGTTCTTTGATTTCATCATTTATTTCATGGGTCATACCGATTCTATGATTAAGAGCAAATTTCAGGATCATTTATAGCATTCTGCCTTGATGTCCTTCCAATTGTAGTTCAGGGTTTTCTTGTCCTAATGTCTAATGTGTCAAAATGTTCTTGAGATTTTTCTCAAATTAAAGTGAGATAGACTCAAGGTTGTATTTCGGTTCTTGTGGACATGTGTTAATTTTCCCCAGCTTTAACTTGAACTTAAAGCCTGCGATAGTTAAGGTTTATTGTGCCAAGTTGGCTGATATACACATGTGAGATTATTTCAGTGGTGGAGACATAAATATATCAGTGAGCCTCACCCCTCTAGTTCTTGTGTCTCTTGCTCGCTGATGGTTGGACCAGGGTATAGCTGCCTTAGCCAGTTCTCTATTTCAGCTGGCAAGACTCATTTCCTAGAAGACATCCCTGAGGAAAAGCCACCTGGACCTACCCTCATGCAGACCTGGGTGCTAGAGCAGCCACATGGAGAACCTTGCCAGCGGAGATGCTCACTGATTCAGCTTTCCTCCTGCAGTTGGCATCAGTGTGTGTATTTTGTGAGAAAGAGGAGAGCTTTGTAAATACAGATGGACTAATGGACTTTGGGCAGCACTGGGTTGGTATGCTTTCTTAATGCACTTACCGCTTATATAAAACTGTCTTATATACATAGAATTTTCTGTGGATTTGTTTCCCTAACGTACCCAGACTAACACCTAGCCTGAGCAAATGATAGTCTGTTTCACAGTTAGCCCATGGCCTGGGTTTTGCTGTTGATATTGAGTCTTTGCAATGTCTCCTCTCAAAAAATGTAAGCAACTTGATTTCTGTGTATTATATATGGAGAAGGCCATGGGTAGAGTAACTCTTTGTGTTGCTGAAAATGATATTTTCTTTGAACAAGTTTTTGGTCTTGCAAATTCTATTATGTAGTTTCCATTTATTTGTTTCTACCACCAACACAGTGTTTTCCTCAGTTATGTTTCTTCCTCTGTTTCCAACCTTGATATTCCAATTGCTAATATTTATCAATGCATCTGGATTACACATTTGACCATTTCCAACTGAAAACTGTGGTAGAATTTTTCATTTTCTTCATCACTAGCTTTTCTGCTTCGTGCCTTAATTAGAATAGTAGTCGTATTGATTAGATTTCCTTAACTTCAGATATATCATTTTACATAAACAACATTGTACTTAAAGGTAAAGCTTTAAATGCCATTCCTTTTTATTTTATTTTGGGCATAGTAAGCCATATAATTTTCTGATTTATCATGGCCAATCCAGTCCTTTTCAGCTCACTAAATCTTATAATATCGAACTTTATGCTTTCCATTTCATTTTGAACAAGTTCCAATTTTCCTAGAGCCATAGTTCACGTTTCAATTCTGGTCACTAACAGATTTTTGCCCGTTTCTTCATACCATGAGCAAGTGAGGATCCCATAGGCTCACCTGCCACCATGGTCAGTTCCACCGTGAGAAAGCAGTTCGTCCTCAGTCACATTTTGTTTGCTTCCAAACCATGGGGCTCATCCTCCAGCACTATCTCACATTGTTCCGCCTGCATTAATTAGGCCTCCAACACCTGGCAATGTTCTATGCTATGTATAAAGTTTTCAGAGGCTGCTTCCTCTTCAGTGGGCAGTTGATTCCTCCTTAGTCTGTTCTTAGTCTGAAAGGACCACTGACACCTGTACACATTGATTGACCCTTCTGGCCTTTGAATAATATAGCTTCTGGCATGCCAGCAGCACCTAATCCACCACAGTTTGACAAACTAACACGGGTGTTTTCTATAGGAGAGACACATGTATTTATTTAAGTACTATTATTATTTAAGGACTGTATACTTAATATTTCACTTAAACAATTCCAAATATCCATGTAAAAAGATACCTATGTACTTATATCCTAAGACTGAAATTTTATGTATGGTTTATAGCTACAAGGATTTTGTAAGACTTTCAGTATTCTATTTGGGAATGCTATTTTCTCAAAGCACCCTTCTCTTTCCCTGTATATATCTCAATTATGCATGTGTGTGTATATTTGCATATATTTATTGTTAATGTATATATAAAGTTTTTCAAAAGAATTGTGGAAATTAAACAAAATATCTATATACTTTGTATGACAGATTTTTATATGGATATTTTATTTTGTCTAATAACCTTCTACTATTTTCTCAAAATTTTAATTTATTGCAAGCAGAATACATTTTTGTATGTTATATACATTTTCCACACTTGTCAATGATCTTCAGAGATAGTATTTTTTAAAATGTTTGAAGTAAATTGCATCTATTAGAAATAGCATTGGGTTATTCACTCTCTTTTTCTTAGAAATTGCCATTGCTTTAAAGCTTTTGCCATTAAAATATTCTAATAACCATGAACTTTTATTTTATCATTCAGAACCTTGATCCTTTCCTGTATTTTCAGGGCTGAGTTTTGGTAGGTTGTAATGACTAACTATAAAGCTACATAGGATGAAAGTGTAAATTATTAAATGATTGAATCTAATGAAATAAACCAGTACTACAGAAAGTCAGAAGTCTTAAAGCAAAATTCTTCTGAAAGGTCAGGTATGGGCTTGGATGATTCCATGGATCACTGGAGTAGATTTTCATTATTTCTTGTAACATCCACTATATTCTGTGGAAGGAGAGAGCGAGGTAGAAAGATAATGAAGTCATTCTGAAATCTATGTATAACTTTTGCAATATTTGGAATAATGTTAGTATAAATTCCACAATTGAACTTACAGTACAGAGTGTTTTGATTCTTAAGAGCAGATACAATGGAAGTGAAGGCTATTTGTCTACTAAGTATTGCCATTCCCACTTGATTCCATTGTTGCTGGAATATGTTGACCAGGCCAGGCATTCTAATCCAAAGCTATTCTTCCTCATCCTCACATCAAAGTAGACACATGTGACTAATTCATGTAAATGTAATATGAGAAAAAGTGAGTTTGTTGCTTGAGCGATTCAGAAACAGCAATATCTTCTCTATTTCTCTTTTTTCTCTGCTGCCTGGATTCCTGCACACCAAAAACTCCTTCCCAACCAAATATTGGGCAAAGTTAAAACTAAATCATTGGCCCCTAAAGTATTTATGAATAGGAGAACTTTTCTCTTGCTCAAGTCTATGTTCAGATATGTGGACCCAATGTGTATAAGAATGTTTAGTAATATTAATTCCCCACAATTCTGGACTGTTTACTGCCCTATCTTCATTTCCCAAGTAGATTGAAGAGCTCAATTTCCCAGGCTGGTTTGGAATTACTTTGAAACTGTCTGGTGGAAATCTCGCGAAATGGAATGTTGGTGAATAACAATTATAGATTTCTTAAGGTCAAAGACAATTATAACTAAACGGGTATTCCTCATCCTCTTCTTCTTTCATACATATAGCTGAAGGTAAGAATTCTTAGTAAAATAGGTTAATAGATTGCTACAAAATCATAGAAACCTTTTCTAAAGAATAATGTCAATGTGTGAAGCTACTATTCGCTGACACAGCCTCCACATAAACTTCTGAAGGTGCTGTCTCCATGTCTCTAAACCTTTGAAGATTTTTGCACTATTCATTTTAAATTGCTGAGGGACCCAAATCATATCCTTCTGAGATATACATCAAGTTTTAACATAAAGAAGTCTGAAGGGGAAAGATGGAGTGTCCTGCTACCCTCAAAGAATAAGCAAGTGTGTTGTTGTGGTGGAAAACAAAATCCTTGCTGCAATGTCTATTTTGCCTTTTTTTCTAATCAATGCATTCTCAATTACCTTATGACTTCTTTGTGATAAGGCACAGTGACAATCCTGAGTTCTATGAGAAAAACCTATCAAGAGCATTCCCTTAGAGTTCTAAAAACAGTCTCCAAAGCTTCCTGGGCTAACAACTCTGCCTTGAATTTAACTGGCCAAGAAGACCTGTTCATAAGTCATCATTGATTTAACATCTACTTATTTAGTTAATTAGTTATTTTCCCAACAGCTGTATTGATGCATAGTTTACATATCATATAATTGTTTAGTTCAGCTGTTACCTCATATCAAGGAGAATTGACTATTGACCTTCTTTTAATGACCCCCTAAAGAGACTAAAACAAGTATATTACTTAGGAAACTCATTTGCAGTCATCCACTGATCACAGAGACATGTTTGAAGACATTTTGTTTGCAATTAACCTGTACAAGGACAACCTGAAACACCAGTAGCAATTCTTTCTGAGTTACCCTGTGGTGGCGTAAAACGGCATCAGCCTCATCTCCTAGGTCACTTTTGAAAGAAAGTCACTATGGATAGCTTTATTATATGACAGTGCAAGTGACAAATAAGTATTATAGTCACAGAGATATCAGCACTTGACAGTTCTAGTTACAGAGACAATACTCTGACACACGCAATTGCCCTAACTAATAAACTTGCCAACTATTAGGCATGAAGCTTTCCAATTATTCAGACTTTTTCTCTGACTTCCTTTGGGTGATTTCTTCAATTCCATTAAATATAGCCTTTTACTCAAGGAATAAATGAAAGAGTTGTTGAGTCATTCCTCATTTCCTTTCACATTATTTTCAAGCAGAGGAACAAAATTGCACTTGAAGAATCCTCATATACATTCAATCAGTGATGTGTCTGGTAAAAAGATAAATATTACAAGAAAGTCACTGAGATAGCTTTGTTGGCATCCATACCTATTATGTTTTGAGATAGCTCATAGCCCATTTTCTTTCATATGCATGTGATTAATCCACAGACATAATTATTTTGGAGCAACGGTTGTGAAAAGTTCACCGGAAAACCATTATTTGCTACTGAGTGAGGAATAAATATGAAGGAAGGAAAAAGATGATCATCCTTTATCAATTGAGGAGACTTTTATAATTCATTCTTTAGTGGATTATAAACAAAAAATAACTTTCCTGCAGTAGACTCTGGTAAGGTCTGCTGTGCTCAGTCACTCTGGCCATGGATATCTTATGGTTTATGTGGCAGTCATGTGCTTATGTTAATTTTATGATTGAAATGTAGGGGTGGAGTCTAGCCTGTTAATCTGGAGATAGCCATTGAGTAGCCAATGAGACCTCTATATGGGCATGGCTTTCTCCTGAGATTTCTGGGAAATCTCATGATATTTCCCTCCTGAAGATGAGAAGCTATCTTCCCCAGTTGTTCTCAGAGATGATGAATCATGGTCAAGACAAGATGGCAGCATTCGAGAAGCTGGAGGAGCCAGTGGAGAGACCACACAGCTTTGCCCTGATGGAGCCAGACCTCTGAGGCTGGGGTGGCCAAATGGAGACCTCTGCCAGCGATGAGTTGCTTCTGCCACCACAGGATGCTGCTGATGGACCCTGAGCCCTGGGGGCGAGGAGCCATGTGGAGACCCCTGCCAGCACCGGGATTCTGCACCCATTGACCTGTGACTTTGTGAGTCAGAAGGGGACTTTATAGATTGATTTCGGGCATATGGGTTAATTTGGGCTTATGACTTTGCACTGGACTGGGCTCAATGTCCTGTTCCTCTTGTATATAAACCTTTTCCTTATATCTACATGTGTGTCTTTGAAATTTGTTCCTCTAGTCTACCTGGACCAATACATTTTGGTACCGAGAGTAGGGTACTAGAGGAACAAATCATAAAAATGGAAAGTAGATATATGTTTTACTTGTGCTTCATGGTATTGTTACTTCTTTGGCTAGCCAGAAGTCAGATGCGTCCTTGCAGTTTACTGAGTTATTTTCTGGAAACAATGTGGGAAGTTAAAGTTTTGATTACTTGGTTTGTATGCTGTCTTTGGTTATTCCTTTATAAAATGGGGATTTTGCTTAAGGACAATGGTTAAGAAGGTCAGAATGCCTGACTGAAAGGAGGAAACTGTTTTGATGTCTTCAGAGACCTAATTCAATGTTTTTGTGTAAACAGTAGTTTAGGTAAGGATATGGATAAGCTTAAGTATTGACCTTGACTGTTTTAAGAATTAAGTTTGATTTCTGACTATGCTGCTTATACTGATTTTTTATGCCCATTATTGTAAATATAAGGATGCATAGAAATGTTTACTGGGAAGTAGGAAAAGTTTGCAAATCCAGTTAACTCAGGCCAAGCATTTAAACCTCTAGAATGTTTAAAGTGTTCAAAGTGTTCAAAGTGTTTAGAGTGTTCAAAGACATCTCTGAAGAGATTAACAGCACCTTGTGCTTAGATGGGGTTAGGCCACACCTGGGAAGACTTCTTTGAAGAAAGAGCCCCACCCATTCTTGCACAGTACTCAGGATACTTGTAGTCTGAGAGAAGGTCAGACTGACCAATAAAGAAGGATAGAGTCTATTTCCTTGGAAAATCCTGACTAGTGATTATCTTCAAAAGTAAAGGAATCTCGGAACCATGAAGATAACTCCTCTCTGGGTCTGATTGTTAAAGGAAACTTGTGGCAGGCTGAAATGCTTGTTAGGTGACCACCCAGATTTACTGCTTGTCGGTGAAAGCAGGAGAAATAGGGCAATAAAGATCCAGGTTGACATTGGCTACTGACACCCGTGAACTTTGTTCACAGGAAATAGAGAATAAATGAGCAGGTTTACTGGTCTGAAGTTCATGACCCAGCATGAGAGAGCTAGGCATGTTGAGAATTTGTTGGGACCTTGGTCTAAGGGAAGGCAACCAATGGCCACCGTGGTGAGGCTAAGTGGAAAAACCCACATTGAGTTGACCAGAGGAAGAGAAGCGATTTAAGTCTGTGACCTGGTGCATATCATTGCTGAATTTATGGATGGCCTGCCCTGATTTGACTTTGCTAATGGATGCGCACTTCACAAGTTTCAACTGGAATGAAGATTCTTCACGTTGAAAGATATGATTGTTTCCTCAGAGCACTTGGTTGGTGTAAGTGGGTAATAGGGAAATTAGATACCCAAAATGGGGGAATGAAGGCATAAGGTGGTTGGTTTGCAAACTCTAATAGGTGGTAGAATATATATTCATAGGATTATAGGATCAAGGGGTAGATATTTTGTAACTACAATTGTAAGGAACAGGATATCTTTTGTTCTGTTACTTATAGAATGTTATTTTTAAATGATGTTGACACATGTTGAATTGTATGCATTTCAGTTTTATCCTGTTAGGTATAGATATGATTTTATTTTTTATTTGAAGGTTACATATGGTTGCAGAGTTATGTGAAAATAAAAAATTAACAAGGGGTGGTCTGTGGCAGTCATGTGCTTATGTTAATTTTATGATTGAAATGTAAGGGTGGGGTCTAGCCTGTTAATCTGGAGATAGTCATTGAGTAGCCAATGAGGCCTCTATGTGGGCATGACTTTCCCCAGAGACTTCTGGGAAACCTCATGATATTTCACTCCTGAAGATGAGAAGCTATCTTCCCCAGTTGTTGGGAATTGGTCTCAGAGATGATGAATCATGGACAAGACAAGATAGCCACATTCAAGAAGCTGGAGTAGCTGGTGGAGAGACCACACAGCTTTGCCCTGATGGAGCCAGACCTCTGAGGCTGCGGTGGCCAAATGGAGACCTCTGCCAGCAATGAGTTGCTTCTGATGTTGATGGAACTTGAGCCCTGGAGGCGAGGAGTCATGTGGAGACCCCTGCCAGCACTGGGATTCTGCACCCACTGACCTGTGACTTCGTGAGTTGGAAGGAGACTTTATACACTGATTTCGGGCATATGGGTTAATATTGGACTTATGACTTTGAACTGGACTGGGCTCAATGTCCTGTTCCTCTTGTATATAAACTTCTTCCTTATATTTATATGCATGTCTTTGAAATTTGTTCCTCTAGTCTACCCGGACTGACATAGTTTACATTTGAGAATCAAGTGTTATGCAATCTGCAAAGAATATTGCAACATGGTATCTGTAGGACTATAAGAAAGTGAACCTGGAAGCTGATGTGACTTGCTACTTAGTTTTTGCAACTACATAATGTAATTACATAAGAAATTCAGAACTATGTGGTTGGGACACAAGATTCATGATCTAGGCAGGCTGACATATATAATCTGAGGAATCACCCTACAAGGACTATGTGGAGTTGAAAATTTTGCCCACACAAAATTTCCCTGTGTGCTATTTTCTAGGATGCTATCTGGAAAGTAAATATTTTGTACATATCACAGCAAAATTTAACTTTTATTGGCTTTGAGTTAAAATACTCATTTCCCAAAACTCCATGCCTAATATTAAGTAAAACTATGCCCTCTCCACTGTACTATATAATTCATGAACAATTTTCCCTAAAGAAAAAAATACATACATCTGGATCTTTTTGATCCACTGTGGAGATAGATATGCTTCACTGTTGCTGTGGACAAAGTCCATTTCACTGCCATCATTTCATTGTATGAGATGTTTATCATATTATTTTGAATCACTTGTTTTCACAGTTAAGTATGAAACACTTCTGTGACAAGTTACGCAAGAACACAGCTACATAGAAAGAACTGGTGGAGGGGGGAGGCAATGGATGAATGCTCCTATCCGTGTCAAAAATGACTTTTTAAGTGTGCTTCAGTTAAAGCTATGAGATGGAAAGTTTATGCTGAATACGTGAGTGGACCCTGGGTTAATAACAGGTGTTCTTGTAAGTGGTAGGGAGAAGGGATAGATTTTACTGAAGAGGAGAAAACTCTAAGGATGACAACAGAATTTGAGATGATGCACTTTCAATAAAGAAGTCACAGGCTATGGAATACAAGCATTCCAAAAAGTTACAGAAACCAGGGAAGTGACTTGTTACCAGAAACCTCTGGAAGGTGTGTGACTCTGCTGACACTTTTGTCCTAGGGAAACTCTACCAGGTTTATAACTTTCATACGTGTAAGTGATGTCATGCTGTTGTTATATGGCACCACGTCAGTAGTGACATGTCACGACAGCCATGGAGTGTAACATGCATATGTGAATGTGTCCAAAGTAATAGTAAATACATTTGATAGTCAGTTTGTGTTCAGAGCAGAAAGTATGCTTAAACTGATTGCAAAGTGGTGGAAAGTCCAGGAGTAGGTACTCAAATTCAAAAACCTGGGAATTCTGATATCCATGTCAAGATGACAAGACTTCATCTTACATACTTAGGACGTGTGTTCAGGAGAGACCAATACCCAAGAAGGGCATCAGGCATGGTATATTATAGGACTAACAAAAATAAACAAACAAACAAACAAAGAGGAAGGCAAGATGGATTTGAGCAGCAATTATAGCAATGGGCTCAAGTATGGAAGCAATTGTGTGCATGACCCAGGACTAGGCAGCATTTGGTTCTATGGGTTGGAACTGACTCAACACAGCACCCAACAACAGCAACAACAACAAACTAATTTTAAAATTTAATTGTGTGGTATGCGTGAAGTGAAATGGGCACACTGAATAGAATAAAGAGTCTAGAAATATTCCAAAACAAGTAAACCTGATTGCAAAAGCAAAAGGATATATTCTTTTCAAAGAATCATGCTGGAGCAATTGAATAGGCAAATAAATGGATTTATGATATAAATTTCAAACCTATGTAAAAATTAACCAAAAATTGATTGTAACAATGAAAAATTATTAAGATTTTCAAAGAAACTATTTGATAATATTATGCCTGATGATGTAATGTATTAAGAGTTGGGCTGATAACTACAGGGTCACCAATTGCTCTCTGGAAGAAAGATGAAGCTATCTGCTTCTGTAAAGATTTGCAGTCTCATAACCCAAAGGGAGATTGTATCTTGTCCTACAGGGAAAAATACATCATAACTAACTCCATGGCAGTAGGTTTGGTTTTTGTATATGGTGATATCTTTGGGACCGAGAGAAGTCCTGGTGGCATAGAGGTGAAGAGTTGGGATGAAATCCAAAAGGTTAGAGGGGCAAAATCACCAGTCATTCCTCAGTGGAGAGATAGGACTTTCTATTCCTTTAAAAAGTTACAGCCTTGGAAATATCACTGAAGCAATCTTACCCTGTGGGTCGTTCTACCTTATGACTTACTATGATTTGGCATCGATTTGATGGTGCTGAGTTTGGTTTTGGGGTAGTTGGGACCTAGAATTTGTTGAGAGTTTCTTCAATAGGACACAAAATATAATCCATAAAAATGTGGTAAATTGGGCTTGAGCTCTGGTGGCGTAGTGGTTGAGTGTGGGACTGCGGCCCATTGGCTTGGCAGTTCAAATCCAGCAGCATCTCTCTAGGAGCAAGGCTGGGTAGCTCCCACGACCACCAAAAGGCAGTGATGCCCTCCCAAATATAGTAAATTGGACTTCATCAAAACTAAAACCTTTATCTCCTTGAAAAATCCTGCTAAGAGGAGCAAAAAAAAAAAAAAAAAGCAATGGCTTTGAGAACTGTGCTAGTTACATAATCTGGTGTCAATTTGGGACTTGAGAGGATTAAGAGTGAAGGGGTGGAGTCTAGTGTGTTAATTGGGTCACAGCATGGTCTTCTAATAATGCTGGGAATGCTTGTATTTCCTCCTTGGAGGTAGGAGACACTGTTTCATGTGGCTCACACCTTGAGAGATGCTTTTCTGACAAGACACGTAGCACTGTTCCTTAAGAGCATGAGAAGTCACAGGGGTCAACCCTGATGCAATGAGACCTTGGGAGCCAGAGAAGCCATGTAGTGACCCCTGACAGCACTGAGATGTCTACAACACCACTGGATTCAGAAGACTTCCAACTCACTGGCCTGTGATTTTCCTGCATTTGGCATCATTGCATGCATTTCATGAGTCTGAAGAGCAATTTATAGATTAGTGTGGGATATATGGGCTAATATTGGACTTATAGACTTGATCCGGACTAGGTGGGGGTGTTTTCCCAATATTAAATTGCTCTTGTATTTAAATCTCTTTCTCATTCACATCTGAGTCTATGAATTTGTTTCTCTAGTTTACCCAGACTAACACAAGAACATATGTGCAAACTGTGTATGTACAACAAATTCCTACCCAGAATATAGAAAAACAATTAAAACTCAAAAGCAAGAAAAGAATCACAATGAAATATTAACTACAGTGATGAACAATTATTTCATCCAAGAAGATATACAGATGGCATACAACGACAAGTCCAATATTATTTACTGCTAAGAAAATGCAAATCTAGTCCATAAGATGATAATTATCACACATCTATTCAAACAGCTTTAAAATGTTAATTAACCAGCCAATCAAAAACTGAAAAACCCACAAAATAATAACACCAAATGTTGGGCAGGATACTCCAAAACTGCATTTTTAATACTTTGAACAGGTTATCAAAATTTATTAGCTCGATATCCTAGATAATTGCACTTTAATAAAAAGGAGCCAGTAATTGATATAATTAGTTATTGTGGTTGTTCAATGTATCTAATCATGGCAGCAATATCAATTGAATTTATACTAAAAGTACTTAAGAGGTAGTCATTAGAATTAAAAAGGTAAAGAATACATAGGAACTGTCTTTTCTATTTTTGCAACTCTCTAAGAATCTATAATTAGTTAAAATTTTTGAAGTTTAAAAATTAAAAATTTAATTATATTTTATGATTAAATATTGATGAAGGGTAGGAAAGCTATTGGTTTTATAATTAATATCTGTACCCTGTCTCCTTAATAAATTCTAACAAGAGTTAATTAAGTTTTTCATTTGTCTTTTTCCTAATGTATTAATCATCCTATTTAAAAATGAGAGTTTCAACTTTTCCATTGTAATGTTCTCTTATTCCCTCTCCTTTACTTACCAAAGTTGTTAATTCATTAAGCATAGTGTTGGAAAGCAAAGGTAGTGGCAGGCCCTAATTGTCCCCTCCCCTGTTCATTTGAATAGGAATTTGTCTGATTTTCTTCCTCTATGTATATCGTTTTCTGTAGGTATCTGGGATAGTTCCATTATGATGTAAAATAAATTTTCTTCTATTCACTATATTTCATATGACACTTTGTGTGTCTTATCTTTTAAAACATAATTCCAGTATTTCCTGATGGTTCATTAAGAATACCATGACTATACTATGTCCTAAAGATTTTAAATACAAGAGGATTCTAAAAAATCATAGAAAAGGTAAATTGAAAGATAAGAATAAAAGATGTACAGAATTTCTTAACATACGCTCCATCACTTTTCCAAATGTTGATACCGGCTGTTTAACCCATTCCTAGAGAACTGAGGGTCCTGAGAACTCCATCACGTGAATGCAATACTTTTACATTATTAGCTGAAGAAAAATGGATACCCTTTAACTATTTTTTAAGAGTAAGAAACAGAAGGTAGTCAGAAGAAAATGAATCAGGACTGTAAGGTAGATGCCTAATGATTTTCTTGATTTTGTTTGTTTGATGAAGGGAAGAAGCAGGGACTCTCTCAGGCAGAGACAGATTCTGGCAAAGTGTTCCCAGGTATTTCTTGCTAAAAATTTGACTTACTTTCTCAAAACACTCTCATTGAGGAGATGCTTTCACTCTTTGCCTTCCCAGAAAATCAACAGGGAAAACACCTTGAGAATCTCAAAGAAGTGTCGCCATGACCCTTGCTCTTTGAGGGTCTGTATTTATATTGAGGAGCTGCGAGGGTGCAGTGGGTTATCTGTTGGTCTGCTGGCTGCGTGGTCAGCAGTGTGAAACCACCAGCTGCTCCTCAGAAAGATAGATGATGCTTTCTATTCTTGTTCAGAAAGACAGTCTCTAAAACTCACAAATATTGCCATGAGTCAGATTCAGCTTGAAGCCAAGATGCTTTGGTTTGAGTTTGGTTGAGTTCGCTACTATCTCTAGCTAAGCATTGGTTTGCTCCTGCTTTGTAATCCTAATTGTTCTGGTAAAACAATATTTTATCACCTGCTACAATTTAATGAAATATTCCCAGTTCTATTATCCCTTGTTTAATTTTTCCACTGAAGCATGCACTCTTGTCTACAACAGATGGGAGTGCAGCAATTTTGTTACTCATCTAGCAGACAGTTTGTTCAACTTTGATTTTTCAGTCACAATTGTGCAAACAGAATGAATTGAGATACCAGATATGTCGGCTGTTTTATTTTTATGCTTTCGATTGTCAATTCTCTTCCATTTGATTAAGATTCATTATTTTCCTTGAACATGGATGCATATGTTGTGCCAGAATCATCCTTTCAAATCTTAGAAGGAATATCCACTGTTAATTGTGGATTTCTTGGGGGCATTCTGCTGATAAACTTTTCATAAAGCATCAATGGTTTTATCATTCTTTTACCCAAACTTCAAGATAAAGTGTATGTTTGTTCTTGCTTCATTTAAGATTGGTGGAATTCATATTGGTTGGTAGCAATTCTTTTCAGATTGGTGTGTTATTTTTTTTCATGTCACAACTGAAATTCCGTCAAATATGTAACAAGCTAGTAAGAGTTTAGTTTTCTGCAAAATGATTTTGAAATCTATGCAGTATTTAATATTATGAATTTAATATGAATTTTCATGCACCTTTTGAATATCCCTTTAGAGTTTGCTATATAAACATTAAAATCATCCCCAATTCTCAGTAATTGGGTGCTCAATAGGGTGAAACACTTCTTGGCTTTCTGCCATTCTGGTGATTGGTTGTGACCCATTAACTAATTGATTGATTTTCAGAAGTAGCTCTCCAGTGCACTGTTCCCAGTCTGCTTTTTTCTAGAAATTTCACCAAAATCTATTTAGCATCATAGCACAACTGCAAGTGCGCACTGACTGGATTACAACTTAATGCCAAAAAATCGATACAACGGGAGCAATAGACAACATCATGATAAACAGAGGAGAGATCGAAATTAACAAGGGCTTTATTTAACTTGTACTCACAAACAGCCCTCATGAAAACAGTCAAAAGACTAAGTAATATGTTTCATTGAGCAAATATTCTGCAAAAGACCTAATGTAAATGTAAAAGAATAAAGATGTTATTTGAAAAGTAAGGTAAGCCTGACCCAAGACACATATGCATATTGTGATAGTAAAGGTTTATTGTGCCAACCTGGCCAATGAACACAGGCGGGATTAATGGAAGGGCAGAGAGATAAATGGCTTGGAGAGGATCCTCTTTCTGGTGTCTTGCTCTCTGATGGTCAGACCAGGGTGCAGCTTCCTTAGCCAATTCCCTTCTTCAGTTGGCAATGCTTACTTCCTGTGAGAATTCCCAGAGGAGAAGCCACATGGACCTACCTTGATGCAGCCTTGTGTGGGGACCCCTGCTAGCACTAAGGTGCTTACATGCTCACTACTTCAGCTTTCCTCCTGCATTTGTTGCCATTGCATGTATTTTGTAAGTTTGACATAGTGGTTGCAATGATGAACTAAAAAGTGGGAACAACTGTGAAGACTTGCAATGTTTCGTTCTATTGTGCATAGGGTCATGGGTCAGAACCGACAGCATCTAACAGCTGCAACACAGGACTCAGAGCAAATGGGAGGATGACGAAAGTCTAAGTAGTGTTTCATTCTGTTTTATATAGGGCTACTGTGAGTTGGAGCACCTACTAATGGCAACAACAGCAAAACTTGAGATAATAGGAAGATGCCTCTGGCTAGGAGAAAACATATTACTTGGCTGGTAGTTTTTTTTTTAATTATTCATGACTCACACATTTCAATTTTCTTTTCAGATACATGGCATACTCAATTGTGGTATACTGCTTAGTTTTGCCTGCCTTTTGGAAAGTACTACGGGAAAATCATAGCCATCTAAGAGTTCTATGAGATTTCCTACATTTACTGATTAAAATCTGGTTTTCCCTATATTTCATGTGGATACTAGCATGACACTTGTGTTTTCAACATATCCTCTGCCTACTATCATGCTTAACACCTGATCTACCCAAGATTGTTAAGCAGCATCTGACTGCTTTAGGGTGTATGTGACAGTCATCTGCTTATGTTAATTTTATAATTGAAATGTAGGGGTGGAGTCTGGCCTGTTAATCAGGAGAAAGCCATTGAGTAGCTGATGAAGCCTCTGTGTGGACATAGCTTTCACCTGAGACTCCTGGGAAATCTCGCGGTATTTCCCTTGTGAAGATGAGAAGCTATCTTCCCCAGTTGTTGGGAGTTTCAGAGACGATTGACCACAGGCAACACAAGATGCAGCCTCCAAGAAGCTGGAGGAGCCAGTGGAGAAACCACACGGCTTTGCCGTGAAGACAGACCTCTGAAGCTGGAGTGGCATGCTGTTGATGGACCTGAGCCCTGAAAGCAAGGAGCCATGGGGTGATTCCTGCCAGCGCCAGAATTCTGCACCCACTGACCTGTGCCTTCCTGAGTTGGAAGCAGACTTTATAGATTGATTTCAGGCCTATGGGTTATTATTGGACTTACGACTTTGCACTGGACTGGTTTGGGATGCCTTCTTAGGGTCACATTTCTTTTGTATATAAACCCTTTCCTTATACCTATATGCGTGTCTGTGAAATTTGTTCCTCTGGTCTACCTGGACTGACTCAGTGTATAAATGGAATAGTTCTTTATGTTTGGAATCCAGACACCGAGGAAGGATTTCACCTGAAAATGAATACAAGCCTAAGTCTCAATGCAATGGTTCTCCTATCGTGTCTCCCATCTTCTCTGCTGCTGCTCCCACTCGAAGGCTCCACTCTTCTCCCCTGGCTTGGGAATGAGAAAACACTGCGATTTTTTTGCTGCAGTGAGGACAGGCTAAGGCTTCTTATAGGTGACAGGCAAATTTGAAGACATGGGTATCAATTTGGAAAGTCTTGTACAGATATCATTATTATTGGCACTGGAGGACTATCACTCACAAAGGTTGGAAATATGATCAGAATAGTTTCAGTGAGGCAAGTGACCTGAATACTATTAACACATTTCATCAGATGGCCTTTCTACTCTTCTTGCCTGCTTTGCAAGTCTTTTTTCCCTACGAGAATTCTTAATTATTTTTAACTATATACTCTTGTTTTATGGGAAGCTTTTCCTGGTAGCAACTGCTAACCACAAGGTCATTAGTTTGAAACTACCGGTTCCTCTGATGGAGAAAGATGAGGTTTTCCACAGTTCACAGTAGCAGAGAGCTGGAAACAGCCTAAATTCCCATCAGTACAAGAGCGGATAAAGAAACCGTGGTACATACATACAGTGAAGTACACACAGCTCTGAAAAACACCAATGAAACCAAGAGAAAGCTCAGTTCAGGGAAGGATCTGGAAGAAACTTGCTGAGTGGAGTTAGCCCAGCACAAAAGGACAAATGCTGTGAGCTCACTGCTGTAGGAGCAAGCAGCAGAATAGGCACTAACTTGTGTTCAGGTGCATGACCTGGTAATTTGTGAAAAACTGGACCAGAAACAATGAAGCACACATCCTCTGCTTTAGCATTCAGGGTATTGTTGTACCAACTCCTTGTGTGTTCACCGAATAACAATACACCACTCTTTGGACAGCTGTCATCTTTTACCTCAGACACTGTGTGTTTTCTGCCTTAAATTATCAGGTCTTTGGTGTTGATGGGACTAGGTACCAGACAATCAGAAATAAGCCATCATATTGGCAATGCTGTGAGAGCCATTCCGTTATATTCTGCTTACACTTTCTTGTATTAGGATGTATCTTAGAGTTGCATCACCATTGGGACTCACCCTGTGGAGACTGTGCAATTTGTTACCTTATTTTTCAGTAAATGAAACTCAGAAACGTTGAGCATACAGAATAAGAAACTAAAACAGAGGTTAGGGTAAGGGGAATCTAAAAGGGTAAGGGAGGTCAGAGGGAGAGAATACAAAGAAGTTGAGGAAGGAAAAGAATGTTTTGGACAATGTAGGATTGTGAAAGAAAACGAACAATTGTTTTTGACATGATTAAACTGTGGAATGATATGACATGTGTATTGCCTTACAAGTTGCAGTTTAAAAAAAGACATAGATTCGGGAATTCAGGAAGGGGTTTGAGGCTCACATAAAATCCTAGCTCCAACTTAAAAACAAATATTTATTACATCATGGCCCTGCTATATACGCACTTTCATGAAATGATCATTGAAGATAAGGGCACTATAGCAAAGGGTGAAGCAGCAGATGTTTCCTGGTTATCAAATGGAATAGTTTCTTGGGTCTTTAGACATGCATTCAAACAAGCAGCCATCTAAGCTAGGAGTTAGGGTGGAATAATCACACCGGCATGTGTGATCCAAAGATGAAAATTGCAAACCTTGACTATAGTAAGGAGAAAAGCATCAGAGCAAAACTTATGTACACTCAATTTGTGAAGGGCTATGGGGGATGGTGAGAGACCAAAACCAACCTGCAGAGTATTTAGTCAGACAGAGCTATTAGCAGATCTCCTTAGTTACATGCAAGAGTCTTCATCAGCCTTAATATCAGGAAGAGACACACTTTAATATTGATTATGCTGAATTAAACTTGACACTTGGCCAGTTGACCATCCTGTAGACACAACCTGCATTTGTACTGAGTGAAAGTTCCTCTTACTGGGTCCATGAGAGAAATTTCTTACCTGGGTTGTTGTATTATTGTTTGAGGTCTTCTCCTTCTTAGGTATTATTAGTGCTTTTGTCTGTATATCATTGTGTTTTTAGCCTTATTGCAATTCTGTTTCCCATTGGGTCTCCAGCTGTGAAACACAGAAATGGAGGTATAATGATATCAATATAAGGAAATATAGGGAATACAGGGGTGTGGGGAGAGAAAGGGAAGGAAAGGGAATTTCAGGAGTAACTAAAGAAGACAGGAGAGCGGTGGGAGTCCTAGAATGGAGTTTGATTGCATAAATCATCTTAAAGACGATTTGACCATGGGGGGAAGGGGATGCTCTAAAATCAGTGTGGGAGTGATTGTACAATTTGTATTATGCTTGAATGATAGAACTATATGATGTGGAAATTAACTGTGACTAAAACTTTTGGGGAAACAAACAAGAAAAAGAGTTACTATCTCTAAAACAAACAGGAGCAGTTCTACTCTCTCCTATAGGGCTCCTATAAGTCAGAATTGATTGGTGGCAGTGTGTTATTGAGAGCTTATTAAGAGTGCCCTAAAACTGTGAACAGATAATTGTTTATTTAATATTTCTTGAGTTTGATCTTATTTCAATGAATGTACTTAGTGTTTTATTTATCTTATTTTTTATTTTTAAAATTTTATTTTATTGGGGGCTCTTACAACTTGTACCATAATCCATACATATATCCATTGTGTATATCTGCACATACACAGTATGTGTAAATGCATCTGCACATACACTGTCATCATCTTTATTAAAACATTTGCTTCCTACTTGAGTCCTTGGTATAAGCTCCTCATTTAAAATTTTTCTCCCTCCCCCTTTTTCCGCATGTCTCCTTGATAATTTATAAATTCGTCTTCTTTTTCTCCATGTTTTATATGAATCATTGTCTCCTTTCACACACTTTTATGCTGTCTGTCCACCTGGGAAAGGAGTCATATATCCAATTATTATGATTGGTTCCTTTTCTCTTCCCAGCTTTCCTTTACCCACCTAGTATTGCTATGCCCCTTATTGCTCCTAGGGGTACTATATTTTCTGCATTTCCTGTGTTGCAGGATATTATCTGTACCAGTATAAATATTCTGGTCTAGCCATATTTTTAAGATAAAATTGGGGTTAATGATGGTGTGTGTGTGTGTGTGTGTTAAATAACTAGAGGAAATTTGTGTGTTTTGTTGGTGCTATACGTCACCCTGATAGGCTCATCACTCCTTGTGGCTCTTCTGCCAGGGGGTGTCCAACTGACTATTGATGGGCTTTGGGTCTCCACTCTGTCCTTCCCCTTATTCCCATTGATATGATTTTTATTTGTTTGTTTGTTTTCCATCTGATCCCATCAATGCCTCATGATCACATAGGCAGTGTGCTTCCACCATGTGAGTTTTGTTGCTTTGCAACTAGATGGCTATTTTTTTTATCTTCAAGACTTTAAGAGCCCAGATACTATATCTTTTGATAACCAGGCACCATCAGCTTTTGTCACATTTTCTTATGCACCCATTTTGTCTTCAGTGATTGTGTCAGGGAAGGTGAACATTACAGAGAGCTGTGATAGCAGAACAAATTATTCTTGCATTGGTCCACTTGAGTGGAGGCCCAGTGTGCCTCTGCAGCTATAACACTTTATCGATGATCTTTCTGTCTATCTAAATCAATCAATCTATCTATCTATCTATCATTTATCTAATCTATCTATCATCTATCTATCAATCATCTATTGTGCCTCTGCAGCTGTAACACTTTATCTATCATCTATCTATCTGGATCTATTCCCCTATATTTCTATATAAGTGTATTTACATATATACATACCTATATTTAGACCTCTGTAAGTGTTCTTTACCTCCCAGTTCTTTCCTCTATTTCCCTTTATTATCCCTTGTGCCACTATCATGTTTGGCCTTTATTCAGGATTTGGTAATTCCCTTGGCTACATAGCCCTTGAATGAGACCGCCCCAGCATCCTATGCCCTCCGCGCCAACAATTTTAGTTCACTTATTCTTCCCTTGCCCCTGGGTTTGTTGCCACCTCCTCGTTTTCCATCACCTCCCGCTCTCCTGTGTCTCCTTGTCAGTCCCCTTGTTTTGTCCTTTAGATTGCTTGTCCCATCTACCTTTTTTAGATAGACATTGTGGCAGTCATGTATTTATGTTAATTTTATGATTGAAATGTAGGGTGGAGTCTAGCCTGTTAATCTGGAGATAGCCATTGAGTAGCCAATGAGCCCTCTATGTAGGCATGGCTTTCTCCTGAGACTTCTGGGAAATCTTGCGATATTTCCCTCTGAAGATGAGAAGCTATCTTCCCCAGTTGTTGGGAGTTAGAGAGATGATTAATCACAGACAAGAGAAGCTGGCAGCGCTTGAGAAGCTGGAGGAGCCAGCGGAGAGACCACACAGCTTTGCCCTGGTGGAGCCAGACCTCTGAAGCTGGGGCGGCCAGATGGAGACCTCTGCCAGCGATGAGTTGCTTCTGCTGTTGATGGACCCTGAGCCCTGGAGGTGAGGTGCCCTGCCAGCACCAGGATTCTGCACCCACTGACCTGTGACTTCGTGAGTTGAAAGACTTTATAGACTGATTTCAGGCATTTGGGTTAATTTCGGACTTATGACTTTGGATTGGACTGGGCTGGGCTGCTTTCTTCATGTCCCATTCCTTTTGTATATAAACCCTTTCCTTATATCGATATGCAAGTCCTTGAATTTGTTCCTCTAGTCTACCCAGACTAACACAGATATGCATAATCAATGATACACAGAAAAATCAAGCAGAACAACATATAACAAAAAAAGAATATGAAAAATAAATCAACAACAGCTATTACACCAAAACAAACAAACAAACAAACAAACAGATAGATGCATAAGTAAATAAATTTAAAAACCAACAGCAAAAACTGAAAAGCCTCAGACAATTTCTTGTCCCATCTACCTTTTTTAGATAGACACAGTCATGTGTTTATGTTAATTTTATGATTGAAATGTAGGGTGGAGTCTAGTCTGTTAATCTGGATATAGCCATTGAGTAGTCAATGAAGCTACTCATTGAGCAGCCAATGAGGGACATGTCTGTCTGTTGACCTTAATGATTGTTTTCCAATCCAGTCTGCTGGGGCGCCACTCCCTGGCCCCAAATTCCCCTTTTGACATTCTTCAGGTACTTGTTGCTTTGCTCTCCTTGCTGCTTCACTTTATGCCCTTAGTGTTTCAACCCAGTGTGCTGGGATCAAACTAAACACATCTCCCTCACCATGTTCCCAGTGCTGTCCCCTTTAGTGTTATGTGTCAGTCAGGGCCATAGTCGTGTATCATAGTGCACCTTGCCCTGTGATTCTCTCTGTGCATTGATTGTTCTGAACCCGAATATTGTCCCCAGCACTTGGTGGGCCAGGATATGTTCTTCTCTCTTTTTCCCTCTTCATTTGCTCCCAATCAGATGCACCCCGCTTCCTAAGCTGTAGCTTCAGTGCCGTTCTCTAAAGTGCATTCCTCTGGGGCTGTGAGTGGTGAGTGTCCACATAGTTGGAATTAGGGTTGGGTCTGCAGATCTCTCTATTGGTTCCCTGCTTCATACTTGTATGTTGCATTTACAACTTTGCGTGCCAGTTTGAAGTCGGATTCTTCTCTCCCTTTCCTGTGGAGATATAAAGAACATCTTCCTCTGGAGAGGGCTAGTGTCCTGTTCCCCTGTTCCCCATGTCTCTTCCCCACCCCCACCTCCCACACTCCTTATTAGTAGGCTTTCATACAGATCCTTGGTTTGGGTTTGCAACCTGTCATAGTACTTGGACCTCATTCTGGGAATGTATGTACATGCTAATTTTCCTCATATGCCTCCCCTTTTCTTTTTTTTTTTGCTTATCTCAGTATACTCATGTATTTGTTCTTTTGTGTTTGGCTTACTTCGCTTAGCATAATTTCCTCCTGTTCTTTCCATGGGGTGGTGTGTTTCATGTGTTCAACACTGCTTTGTAGGGATGTACCACAATTTTTAATCCACTCATCCATTGATGGAAATTTGGGTTGTTTCCAACTTCTTGTAATTGTGAACTGCACCGCGATGAACACTGGAGCACCAATGTCTGGCCGTGGTTTCTTTCTTGTCTTTTCTGGGTATAAGTCCTGTAGGGAAATTGCTGGATCATATGATAGCTCAATTGCCATCTGTTTTAGATATTGCCAAATTGATTTCCATAATGGCTGTCCATATCTAGAGGTCCATTACCAGTAGGTGACAGTGCTTATCTCTTCATGCCCTTTCTAATGGTTGTTACTTTGTAATTTTTCTGAATTGGGCTATATTTGAGGGTATTATATGTTATCTGATAGTAGATATAATTTGCATTTCTCTCATATTGACCATCTGGACTTCTACTCTTGAGAAACTTCTGGTCAGTTCCTTTCTCCACCTCCTCAGTTGGCAGTTGGTTTTTTCCTTGTGCTGAGTTAGCAGAGTATTGCAGTTTAGAATTAAGGCCTTTGTCTGATGTGTCATTGCTAAAAATGTTTTCCCGGTCTGTGAACTCTCTTTAATACTCTCTCAGGGAATTCTTTCAACATACATTTGCGCCTCCTTTGTCTTTATGTCATTCTTATTTCTGAAAGCCTATCTATTCCCTGAGTCAAAGTTCTCAGATTTGTCCAGTTCCCTCACTGAAAGCCCATAGAGTTTGGGGGTTTACCTCTACATCTGTGATTCACCTTGAGTTTATACTTGTGCATACAGTGAAGTAAAATGTCTTTCTTCATCTTTTTTCCAGCACCATTTACTGAAGAGGACATCCACTCCCATATGATACTTTTGGGGCCTTTATTGAAGATCAGTTGTCTGTTTGCTGGTGATTTTATTTCTGGGGTTCAGTCCTTTTCCATTGGTCTGAGTATCTATCATAAAACCAATACTACACTGTTGGACCACTGTGGCATATAATATGTGCAAACGTCAGGAAAATTAAGCCCTCTCACTCTGTCCGTCCTTCTTTTTCAGGAGTTCTTTGCTAATTCTGGGTTTCTTCCCTCTCCATGTGAAGGTGGTAATCAGGGTTTCCAATTTTTTTGAATGAAATTTTTTGTATCAGGATAACATGGAATCTATACAGTGCCTTGGGCAGAACTGATATTTTGACTATATTAAGGCTTCCGATCCACAAGCATGGGATATCCTTCCATTTGTTGTGGTCGTTCTTGTAACAATATTCTTTAGCTTTCCTCATACATATCTTTTTTTATTTTAGTCAGGTATATATCCCAGGATATATACCATTTATACCATATATACCATTTGTGGTTGACTATTGTGAAGAGTACTGTCTTTTTGATTACCTCTCCCTAGCTTAGTGTATAGAAGTCCAATAGACTTCTGTCTGTTGATATTGTATTCTGCCACTCTGCCATATTCCTCTATCATTTCTAGGACTTCCCTTGTAGAGATTTTGGATTTTGCCTATATAAAACCACATCATCTGCAAATAATGAAAGTTTCATTTCTTTCTTCCCCAGATGAATAACTTAAATGTCTTTTTTGTGTGTGTCTTATACTGTTAGCTAGAACCTCCGATATGATGCTAAATTGGAATGGGGACAAGAGGCATCCTGGTCTGGTTCCTTTTTTCAGAGTGATTGCTTTTGTCTAACAACCACATTGGCTGTTGGTTTTTCATATGTACAGCGAATAATACTAATGGTTGTTAGTATGTTGAACCACCCATGCATCCCTATTATGAATCCCACTTGGTCATGATGAATGATTTGTTTTATATACTTTGGTATTCTGTTGACCAGTATTTTGATAAGGATTTTGGCATCAGTCTTCATAGGGATATTGGTCTGTAGTTCTTGGTTCTTGCTGGATTCTTGCCTGGTTTAGGTACCAGAGTTATAATAGCTTCATAGAAAGAGTTTATGAATTTTCCATCTTTTTCTATGTTTTGAAAAAGTTTGTGTAGGGTTGGTGTCAGTTCTTTCCTGAATGCTTGATAGAATTCTCCTGTGAAGCAATCCGGACTGGAAGATTTTTTTTCTGTTGGTAATGCCATGATAAATTAATCTATTTCTTTCATTGCATTGGGTTTGTTGAGATTCTGGATATCCATTGGGGATAGTCTCTTGAGGGATTGTTTTTCCATAAGCTGGCAATGTTTTTCAATTTGGTGAATTCATTGAAGTATAGTCCTTCATAATACTGTGTAATTATCATTTTGATTTCATTGGGGTCTGTTGTACTATCCCCTGTTTCATTCCTCATCCTTGCTATTGAAATTTGTTCCTTCCTTTCTTTGATTAAGTACATTTTGTTCCAGCATATCAGTCATAAGACTCTCTTCCTTTTTCATATGGGAAGGTATTGTTATAAAACTTCCTCTGAGAACTTCCTTTTAGGAGTCCCATAAGTTTTAGTATGTCCTATTCTCATTCTCTTTGATTTCTGGAAATTTCCAAATTTCATCTCTGATGTGGTTCAGTACACACTCGTTTTGCAAAAGAGAGCTATTCTTCCTCCAATTGTTTGCCCTTGTTTTCTTCATTGACCTATTGTTGATTTCCATTCTTATGGCACAGTGGTCAGAGAAAGTGGTCTGTATATTAATGTGCTTAACTTTATGCAGATTTGATGTATGTCCCAGCAAGTGGTCTATATTCAAGTATGTGCCATATGGGCTTGAAAAGAATGATTTCTTTTTTGTATTTGGGTGTTGAGCTCTGTAAATATATATCGGTCAAAAGCATCTAATTATAGTGTCCAAAGCTATCACCTCCTTGTTGAGTTTCTTTTCCTGTGATCGCTCTTTCTTAGAGAGTGGTGTGTTGAAGTCACCTACTATGATTGTGGTGCCCGTGATTATTTTTTTTTCATCTTTTGGAGCATTAGATGGAAGAACTGCACCATTCTCGAAGTCAGGCTGCTAGGCCAGAGTTTGTTTCACTGACAATCAGGGTCATTACACCTATCTGTGAACTTTGTTGTGTCATTTTATACCTCTTGTGTTTCGTGTTTTCCTACCTCCATTTCTTCTCCTTGGATGTGCGTGTATGTGTATGGAATTCATTCTTGCCCTCTTTCCATCCTTGAATCAATATTATCTTGGGGCTATTTCCCTTTTGTTGGTCTTTGGGTGGAGTTATCTATGTGGTAGTCTTTTATTTGTGCTTGGTGAGTGTTGTTCTTCTGTTCCTACTGGGTTGACAAAGATCTTTTGTAGTGCTGGGTTTCTTTTAATGTATTCTTTGAGTTTTTTCTTGTCTAAGAAGACTCTCACTTCTCCGTCAACCTTGATAGGTAATTTGGCTGAATAGAGTATTCCTGGGTTTGTGTTATTTTCCTTCAATTTTTGTATCTGTTGTTCCACTCTCTCCTCTTCTTCATAGTGTCTTTTGATAGGTCTGAGCATAATCTTATTTGCTTATCTTTAAATATGCTTGGTTTCCTTAACTGCTCTCATGATTTTCTTCTTTTCTTCAAAGTTGGATAGTTTGACTATGATATGCCTTGATGACTTCATCTTGTAATTCCGTCTAGCTGTTATTCATTCAGCCTTCTGAATGGTTTCCTGGTTTTTATTCATTAAACTGGGGACATTTTTCTCCAGGAGTGCCATCGTTATTTTTGCAGTTGACGTTTTAATTTTATATTCCTCCAGTAATCCAATTATTCTGTTCTTCCTCTTCATAGTATCAGGCATAACTCTGAGGTTTTCTTCAGCTTCTCTGATGCACTTATTTGAATTTTTTTCAGCTTATTAATGTCTGCTTAGCTGTCTGCTAGATTACTGGTGCAGTTCCCTGCCTCCTGAAGCCGATGTTTGTGAATTTGCTACCAGTAACTGTTATTTTGCCCTTTAGCTCTTATATTTCCCTTTGGTGCATGGCCTTGATCTCCTATCATTTCATCCTTTTTCTGCATTGTTTCCCTCATACGCTGCATAACTCTCAGCAGAATTCTGAAGATTTTTTTCTGTGGAAAGTTAATGTCCACCTTTTCTATGACTGCTGTTATGTTCAGGTCATCCTCTGACACAGGATTTTGTTTATCTTTTCTTGTTGAAGCTGTGGAACTAGTTTGATTCTCTCTTTTTTTTTTTTGGAACTACATGTCATTTTCCTGGAAGTCACAGAGTACTGGGCTTTCTTTAGGAGGTTGGCATTGGGTCCTTCTACAGGTTGCCTATAGCCAATTGCCTTGAAGGGTTGTGTTCTACCTTTTTCCCACTGGCCTAAGCCGATGGTTTAGCCTATGGTTCCCTCTCACCGAATCCAATGGTTTGTGCTCCAGTCACACTCAGGCCTCTGAATAGGAACTGTTTACAACTGTGTGTGGCATGGTCTGAAGGGTGCAGGGATGCATAGTTTGGGGATGGGATGGGGTGAGTGTTGGGTCTTTTTTTGTTGGCTACGGCATTTTGAACAGGAAGGTGGGTGGGAAGGAGGGGCCAGGTATTCCTGCTAGGATGAAACTACCCTACTCGGACCATAGAAGGCAGGGGGGATTGCACAGGGAAAGGATAGAATGGAGAATGCTCATCTTCCAGTTTACAGTGGGATGGTCCTGTGTACTTGGGTCCAAACCACAGCTGAATGAGCCTCTGCTGGAGCATCTTGGGTGGGGATGGAACTTCTGGTGGGCCGGGGTTTGGCTGGCACGTCCATGAGGAGCACTGTGGCAGGGCTGAAGCCTCTTTAGGACTCCTGGGAGGCCTGAGACACGGAGAAAAGGGTGCCTGCTAGGCCTGTGTTCACAGGAATCTGCAGGGAATGCAGGGGAGGGTGTTGAAGTCAGCTTCTGTTTCAGAGAAGTGCTCTGGGTGGTTGAACTGCCAAGCCCGTGGGCACACTCAACCACTTACATCACCCGGGCTCAGCCTCACTGGGGCAATTCTACCCTGTCCTATAGGGCAGGTATGAGATGAAATAGACTAGATAGAAATGAGTTTGACCTTGACTTTTGAATGAGGAAGCTCACGCTCAAAGAGCAGCTGGTTAGGTAGGAAGTATGGGCCTCTATGGTTCGAAGTAATTCATTTTAAAGGCCAAATTTATTCATTTTACTTTGCATCAGCTGTCTGAGAGAAGATGAATTTCTTCATTTATGCCTTGGAACAAAGGCAGCTAACAATTGTCATCTTATTACTTCTGGAAGTTTCTAGAACACTTTCTTTGAAAGAATGAATTCAAGCCCTTTATTTGGAAGCACCTCTAGGGTCAAAGCATCCCCCCAAACAGTTGGAAGACAATTAAAGTAATATTGTCTCTCAGGGGGGAAAAGTTTCTTCTTAATCTTTATTAACAATGTAAACAGATTAAAATTAACTGCCTGCTGGTTTTTGTTTGTTTTGTTCTCCCTTGATTTGCCTTGATTCCTTCATTCAAATAATGGTATCATGGTGGGAGTACGTTTAAAAATCAAATAACAGTTTCAGCCTAAAGAAATCCTTGTCAGAAGTAAATAAATACCATCATTCATGAGTTAAGCTACACAGAATTGTTTTTAAATCATTGTCAATACATGCCTATTTTATATTTCTTTCTCCACGATTTTTCTTTTTATGAAACAGAATCTAATTCTAAAAATTTATGTTAACTGCACGTAAATTCAAGATGCATTAGCTGCTGTTTGAAGTATTATTAGAGTTCTACAGTATATATTTAGGTGTTTAATCCATCTTGAGTTTCTTTTGTATATGGGGTCCTATTTCATATATAGTTCTCGTTCCATTATTCTGCAAATTAAAATCCAATTTTTCCAACCACCCCATCCTTTTTTTTTTTTTTTTTTTTGGCTACAAATGCTAGAAATAGAAGAGCACAGACTTGTTTAGAGAAGAAAGCAGCACCTTTAACATGGCATAGACCTAACTGGAGAATATACCAAGAATGACTAGCTTCTCATTTTGATATATTTGCATGATAATGGTTTCTCTCTTCTTGTAGGCAAAAAGGAGGAGTAGTTCCATTTATTGAAGAGTTTATTACTTCCCCATATGCCAATCCTTTGTGAAAAACCCACAGTTTGTAGGTACGTGGATCTTTTAGGTTTGGGGGATGGTTTTCCCCACTTCTTGCTTATCCGTGCTGAAAGGAGTCACATTGCAGAAGCGCTTTTGCATTCCAAGTAACTTTTATGAAATAAAGGGAATTTGGAGATAGTACAGTCTCAAATAGTATACATTATCTCTGTAAGCTCTGCAAGGCCACTTGGAAAGGGCCATGGGAGAGTTGGAGATGGGAAATGGCCACAGGGGAGCATAACAAAGACACGTGGAAAATGGCTGGAAAGTGGAGTCTACAGAACCAAATAAGAAGTCTCGGAAACCAAAAAACAGTAGGAGAGTGAGAGAAAAACACACACTGAGAACCAGATTCTTGAGAGGGCTCACGCTTGCATGCCGTGCACAAGGAGGAGAATG